>JAOYRU010001499.1:0-44309 GCA_026315105.1 Locusta migratoria
CTTCGCCTTCCTTCAGAGGTCGCTTTTACAATGTGTGCCACAAGTTTCTTCCTATTGAACTAATCCGCATCTCAGGACCAAATTCTTAAGTAGCAACTCCCACACATTATTGATCACACATATCTAACGCTATGATAACAACAGACCACCATAGATTGCAAAGACAAACACACATAAACGAAAATGTACTTGCACTTTCGAGCATACAAGTACACACATCTTGCCCCACTACGTCAGTATTTCGAATTACACAAATGCCTGTTTCTCGCTTGAGTGTTCCATTAAAACTATTCCATATTTCCTTAGACAAAAATGAAGCAAGCGCAGTCGGTAGGACTCGAACCTACGCTCCCAGAGGGAATCTGATTTCTAGTCAGACGCCTTAACCACTCGGCCACGACTGCTGCCGTTGGTCGCTTTCCTCAAAACGTTCAAATACTAACATTTTGGAACAATACGTTGAAGTAAAACCGCACAACAGCACGCTTCTACATAGCTCTCTCTACGGTATTAGATGAGGAGACACGAAATTATTAAAATCTTCGCCCGAACAGGGACTTGAACCCTGGACCCTTAGGTTAAAAGCCTAATGCTCTACCGACTGAGCTATCCGGGCTCATGGTACAGGACGTTCATACCGCCGTGATACGCTTGAATGTTTCGAATGCGTATGTGTGCTATCGCAATTGCTGTCTCCTGGCTGCCTTGGCGACTTCCACAGACTTCCCGCTGACGCCACGCTGACGCTTGTCTGCATCGTCTTAATACCTGTTCGTATTTACCAAGTAGCTGCGAGATCTTGAAAGTAACAACGCTGCATTCTGACGGAAATCGCACATGGAGAAATGTGGTGACACTCTTAAGTAAAAGTAAATAGAAAAAACTGTATGATATTTGTCCACAGCAATTGCTAGCGATTTCAGAGGCTTCCAACGTTCCCAAATCATCGACGGTTTCACGAAATGACAGGCACCACGTAGGCCTAGTGTGGCGCTCTACCGCACTAGTCTAATGGCGCTGTTGTACACTAGTTCACGAGGTGAAACCAATAACAAAAGCTAAGAAACGGCCGTCACCATGTCAATAAACGCAAGTGAACGCAATTTTCGTCTTGTTCGAAATTGCTTTGTTGCCTCTTTCCAGCCGTTTTCCCCATTTTACTACATATCTACATATCTGCGAAACATTTCTGCTCATATTTACACAAAACGGACGCAGCCGGTAGGATTCGAACCTACGCTCCCAGAGGGAATCTGATTTCGAGTCAGACGCCTTAACCACTCGGCCACGACTGCCACTGCAGGAGTCTTTCCTTTCTCACATCAAACTGCTACCGTTTTGCTCAATGCATGCCACCTACACGCTAACCCTAATCGTTACAGTAGTGCTGTCACCGATATTCGACGAAATCGCTGCAGAAGTTTCAAAATTTCCGCCTGGACAGGGACTTGAACCCTGGACCCTTAGGTTAAAAGCCTAATGCTCTACCGACTGAGCTATACGGGCTCACGCTTCGTTACTCGCCTTCGCCTTCCTTCAGAGGTCGCTTTTACAATGTGTGCCACAAGTTTCTTCCTATTGAACTAATCCGCATCTCAGGACCAAAATTCTTAAGTAGCAACTCCCACACATTATTGATCACACATATCTAACGCTATGATAACAACAGACCACCATAGATTGCAAAGACAACACACATAAACGAAAATGTACTTGCACTTTCGAGCATACAAGTACACACATCTTGCCCCACTACGTCAGTATTTCGAATTACACAAATGCCTGTTTCTCGCTTGAGTGTTCCATTAAAACTATTCCATATTTCCTTAGACAAAAATGAAGCAAGCGCAGTCGGTAGGACTCGAACCTACGCTCCCAGAGGGAATCTGATTTCTAGTCAGACGCCTTAACCACTCGGCCACGACTGCTGCCGTTGGTCGCTTTCCTCAAAACGTTCAAATACTAACATTTTGGAACAATACGTTGAAGTAAAACCGCACAACAGCACGCTTCTACATAGCTCTCTCTACGGTATTAGATGAGGAGACACGAAATTATTAAAATCTTCGCCCGAACAGGGACTTGAACCCTGGACCCTTAGGTTAAAAGCCTAATGCTCTACCGACTGAGCTATCCGGGCTCATGGTACAGGACGTTCATACCGCCGTGATACGCTTGAATGTTTCGAATGCGTATGTGTGCTATCGCAATTGCTGTCTCCTGGCTGCCTTGGCGACTTCCACAGACTTCCCGCTGACGCCACGCTGACGCTTGTCTGCATCGTCTTAATACCTGTTCGTATTTACCAAGTAGCTGCGAGATCTTGAAAGTAACAAACGCTGCATTCTGACGGAAATCGCACATGCAGAAATGTGGTGACACTCTTAAGTAAAAGTAAATAGAAAAAACTGAATGATATTTGTCCACAGCAATTGCTAGCGATTTCAGAGGCTTCCAACGTTCCCAAATCATCGACGGTTTCACGAAATGACAGGCACCACGTGGCCTAGTGTGGCGCTCTACCGCACTAGTCTAATGGCGCTGTTGTACACTAGTTCACGAGGTGAAACAATAACAAAAGCTAAGAAACGGCCGTCACCATGTCAATAAACGCAAGTGAACGCCAATTTTCGTCTTGTTCGAAATTGCTTTGTTGCCTCTTTCCAGCCGTTTTCCCCATTTTACTACATATCTACATATCTGCGAAACATTTCTGCTCATATTTACACAAAACGGACGCAGCCGGTAGGATTCGAACCTACGCTCCCAGAGGGAATCTGATTTCGAGTCAGACGCCTTAACCACTCGGCCACGACTGCCACTGCAGGAGTCTTTCCTTTCTCACATCAAACTGCTACCGTTTTGCTCAATGCATGCCACCTACACGCTAACCCTAATCGTTACAGTAGTGCTGTCACCGATATTCGACGAAATCGCTGCAGAAGTTTCAAAATTTCCGCCTGGACAGGGACTTGAACCCTGGACCCTTAGGTTAAAAGCCTAATGCTCTACCGACTGAGCTATCCGGGCTCACGCTTCGTTACTCGCCTTCGCCTTCCTTCAGAGGTCGCTTTTACAATGTGTGCCACAAGTTTCTTCCTATTGAACTAATCCGCATCTCAGGACCAAATTCTTAAGTAGCAACTCCCACACATTATTGATCACACATATCTAACGCTATGATAACAACAGACCACCATAGATTGCAAAGACAACACACATAAACGAAAATGTACTTGCACTTTCGAGCATACAAGTACACACATCTTGCCCCACTACGTCAGTATTTCGAATTACACAAATGCCTGTTTCTCGCTTGAGTGTTCCATTAAAACTATTCCATATTTCCTTAGACAAAAATGAAGCAAGCGCAGTCGGTAGGACTCGAACCTACGCTCCCAGAGGGAATCTGATTTCTAGTCAGACGCCTTAACCACTCGGCCACGACTGCTGCCGTTGGTCGCTTTCCTCAAAACGTTCAAATACTAACATTTTGGAACAATACGTTGAAGTAAAACCGCACAACAGCACGCTTCTACATAGCTCTCTCTACGGTATTAGATGAGGAGACACGAAATTATTAAAATCTTCGCCCGAACAGGGACTTGAACCCTGGACCCTTAGGTTAAAAGCCTAATGCTCTACCGACTGAGCTATCCGGGCTCATGGTACACGACGTTCATACCGCCGTGATACGCTTGAATGTTTCGAATGCGTATGTGTGCTATCGCAATTGCTGTCTCCTGGCTGCCTTGGCGACTTCCACAGACTTCCCGCTGACGCCACGCTGACGCTTGTCTGCATCGTCTTAATACCTGTTCGTATTTACCAAGTAGCTGCGAGATCTTGAAAGTAACAAACGCTGCATTCTGACGGAAATCGCACATGGAGAAATGTGGTGACACTCTTAAGTAAAAGTAAATAGAAAAAACTGTATGATATTTGTCCACAGCAATTGCTAGCGATTTCAGAGGCTTCCAACGTTCCCAAATCATCGACGGTTTCACGAAATGACAGGCACCACGTGGCCTAGTGTGGCGCTCTACCGCACTAGTCTAATGGCGCTGTTGTACACTAGTTCACGAGGTGAAACAATAACAAAAGCTAAGAAACGGCCGTCACCATGTCAATAAACGCAAGTGAACGCCAATTTTCGTCTTGTTCGAAATTGCTTTGTTGCCTCTTTCCAGCCGTTTTCCCCATTTTACTACATATCTACATATCTGCGAAACATTTCTGCTCATATTTACACAAAACGGACGCAGCCGGTAGGATTCGAACCTACGCTCCCAGAGGGAATCTGATTTCGAGTCAGACGCCTTAACCACTCGGCCACGACTGCCACTGCAGGAGTCTTTCCTTTCTCACATCAAACTGCTACCGTTTTGCTCAATGCATGCCACCTACACGCTAACCCTAATCGTTACAGTAGTGCTGTCACCGATATTCGACGAAATCGCTGCAGAAGTTTCAAAATTTCCGCCTGGACAGGGACTTGAACCCTGGACCCTTAGGTTAAAAGCCTAATGCTCTACCGACTGAGCTATCCGGGCTCACGCTTCGTTACTCGCCTTCGCCTTCCTTCAGAGGTCGCTTTTACAATGTGTGCCACAAGTTTCTTCCTATTGAACTAATCCGCATCTCAGGACCAAATTCTTAAGTAGCAACTCCCACACATTATTGATCACACATATCTAACGCTATGATAACAACAGACCACCATAGATTGCAAAGACAACACACATAAACGAAAATGTACTTGCACTTTCGAGCATACAAGTACACACATCTTGCCCCACTACGTCAGTATTTCGAATTACACAAATGCCTGTTTCTCGCTTGAGTGTTCCATTAAAACTATTCCATATTTCCTTAGACAAAAATGAAGCAAGCGCAGTCGGTAGGACTCGAACCTACGCTCCCAGAGGGAATCTGATTTCTAGTCAGACGCCTTAACCACTCGGCCACGACTGCTGCCGTTGGTCGCTTTCCTCAAAACGTTCAAATACTAACATTTTGGAACAATACGTTGAAGTAAAACCGCACAACAGCACGCTTCTACATAGCTCTCTCTACGGTATTAGATGAGGAGACACGAAATTATTAAAATCTTCGCCCGAACAGGGACTTGAACCCTGGACCCTTAGGTTAAAAGCCTAATGCTCTACCGACTGAGCTATCCGGGCTCATGGTACAGGACGTTCATACCGCCGTGATACGCTTGAATGTTTCGAATGCGTATGTGTGCTATCGCAATTGCTGTCTCCTGGCTGCCTTGGCGACTTCCACAGACTTCCCGCTGACGCCACGCTGACGCTTGTCTGCATCGTCTTAATACCTGTTCGTATTTACAAGTAGCTGCGAGATCTTGAAAGTAACAAACGCTGCATTCTGACGGAATTCGCACATGGAGAAATGTGGTGACACTCTTAAGTAAAAGTAAATAGAAAAAACTGTATGATATTTGTCCACAGCAATTGCTAGCGATTTCAGAGGCTTCCAACGTTCCCAAATCATCGACGGTTTCACGAAATGACAGGCACCACGTGGCCTAGTGTGGCGCTCTACCGCACTAGTCTAATGGCGCTGTTGTACACTAGTTCACGAGGTGAAACAATAACAAAAGCTAAGAAACGGCCGTCACCATGTCAATAAACGCAAGTGAACGCCAATTTTCGTCTTGTTCGAAATTGCTTTGTTGCCTCTTTCCAGCCGTTTTCCCCATTTTACTACATATCTACATATCTGCGAAACATTTCTGCTCATATTTACACAAAACGGACGCAGCCGGTAGGATTCGAACCTACGCTCCCAGAGGGAATCTGATTTCGAGTCAGACGCCTTAACCACTCGGCCACGACTGCCACTGCAGGAGTCTTTCCTTTCTCACATCAAACTGCTACCGTTTTGCTCAATGCATGCCACCTACACGCTAACCCTAATCGTTACAGTAGTGCTGTCACCGATATTCGACGAAATCGCTGCAGAAGTTTCAAAATTTCCGCCTGGACAGGGACTTGAACCCTGGACCCTTAGGTTAAAAGCCTAATGCTCTACCGACTGAGCTATCCGGGCTCACGCTTCGTTACTCGCCTTCGCCTTCCTTCAGAGGTCGCTTTTACAATGTGTGCCACAAGTTTCTTCCTATTGAACTAATCCGCATCTCAGGACCAAATTCTTAAGTAGCAACTCCCACACATTATTGATCACACATATCTAACGCTATGATAACAACAGACCACCATAGATTGCAAAGACAACACACATAAACGAAAATGTACTTGCACTTTCGAGCATACAAGTACACACATCTTGCCCCACTACGTCAGTATTTCGAATTACACAAATGCCTGTTTCTCGCTTGAGTGTTCCATTAAAACTATTCCATATTTCCTTAGACAAAAATGAAGCAAGCGCAGTCGGTAGGACTCGAACCTACGCTCCCAGAGAGAATCTGATTTCTAGTCAGACGCCTTAACCACTCGGCCACGACTGCTGCCGTTGGTCGCTTTCCTCAAAACGTTCAAATACTAACATTTTGGAACAATACGTTGAAGTAAAACCGCACAACAGCACGCTTCTACATAGCTCTCTCTACGGTATTAGATGAGGAGACACGAAATTATTAAAATCTTCGCCCGAACAGGGACTTGAACCCTGGACCTTTAGGTTAAAAGCCTAATGCTCTACCGACTGAGCTATCCGGGCTCATGGTACACGACGTTCATACCGCCGTGATACGCTTGAATGTTTCGAATGCGTATGTGTGCTATCGCAATTGCTGTCTCCTGGCTGCCTTGGCGACTTCCACAGACTTCCCGCTGACGCCACGCTGACGCTTGTCTGCATCGTCTTAATACCTGTTCGTATTTACCAAGTAGCTGCGAGATCTTGAAAGTAACAAACGCTGCATTCTGACGGAAATCGCACATGGAGAAATGTGGTGACACTCTTAAGTAAAAGTAAATAGAAAAAACTGTATGATATTTGTCCACAGCAATTGCTAGCGATTTCAGAGGCTTCCAACGTTCCCAAATCATCGACGGTTTCACGAAATGACAGGCACCACGTGGCCTAGTGTGGCGCTCTACCGCACTAGTCTAATGGCGCTGTTGTACACTAGTTCACGAGGTGAAACAATAACAAAAGCTAAGAAACGGCCGTCACCATGTCAATAAACGCAAGTGAACGCCAATTTTCGTCTTGTTCGAAATTGCTTTGTTGCCTCTTTCCAGCCGTTTTCCCCATTTTACTACATATCTACATATCTGCGAAACATTTCTGCTCATATTTACACAAAACGGACGCAGCCGGTAGGATTCGAACCTACGCTCCCAGAGGGAATCTGATTTCGAGTCAGACGCCTTAACCACTCGGCCACGACTGCCACTGCAGGAGTCTTTCCTTTCTCACATCAAACTGCTACCGTTTTGCTCAATGCATGCCACCTACACGCTAACCCTAATCGTTACAGTAGTGCTGTCACCGATATTCGACGAAATCGCTGCAGAAGTTTCAAAATTTCCGCCTGGACAGGGACTTGAACCCTGGACCCTTAGGTTAAAAGCCTAATGCTCTACCGACTGAGCTATCCGGGCTCACGCTTCGTTACTCGCCTTCGCCTTCCTTCAGAGGTCGCTTTTACAATGTGTGCCACAAGTTTCTTCCTATTGAACTAATCCGCATCTCAGGACCAAATTCTTAAGTAGCAACTCCCACACATTATTGATCACACATATCTAACGCTATGATAACAACAGACCACCATAGATTGCAAAGACAACACACATAAACGAAAATGTACTTGCACTTTCGAGCATACAAGTACACACATCTTGCCCCACTACGTCAGTATTTCGAATTACACAAATGCCTGTTTCTCGCTTGAGTGTTCCATTAAAACTATTCCATATTTCCTTAGACAAAAATGAAGCAAGCGCAGTCGGTAGGACTCGAACCTACGCTCCCAGAGGGAATCTGATTTCTAGTCAGACGCCTTAACCACTCGGCCACGACTGCTGCCGTTGGTCGCTTTCCTCAAAACGTTCAAATACTAACATTTTGGAACAATACGTTGAAGTAAAACCGCACAACAGCACGCTTCTACATAGCTCTCTCTACGGTATTAGATGAGGAGACACGAAATTATTAAAATCTTCGCCCGAACAGGGACTTGAACCCTGGACCCTTAGGTTAAAAGCCTAATGCTCTACCGACTGAGCTATCCGGGCTCATGGTACACGACGTTCATACCGCCGTGATACGCTTGAATGTTTCGAATGCGTATGTGTGCTATCGCAATTGCTGTCTCCTGGCTGCCTTGGCGACTTCCACAGACTTCCCACTGACGCCACGCTGACGCTTGTCTGCATCGTCTTCATACCTGTTCGTATTTACCAAGTAGCTGCGAGATCTTGAAAGTAACAAACGCTGCATTCTGACGGAAATCGCACATGGAGAAATGTGGTGACACTCTTAAGTAAAAGTAAATAGAAAAAACTGTATGATATTTGTCCACAGCAATTGCTAGCGATTTCAGAGGCTTCCAACGTTCCCAAATCATCGACGGTTTCACGAAATGACAGGCACCACGTGGCCTAGTGTGGCGCTCTACCGCACTAGTCTAATGGCGCTGTTGTACACTAGTTCACGAGGTGAAACAATAACAAAAGCTAAGAAACGGCCGTCACCATGTCACTAAACGCAAGTGAACGCCAATTTTCGTCTTGTTCGAAATTGCTTTGTTGCCTCTTTCCAGCCGTTTTCCCCATTTTACTACATATCTACATATCTGCGAAACATTTCTGCTCATATTTACACAAAACGGACGCAGCCGGTAGGATTCGAACCTACGCTCCCAGAGGGAATCTGATTTCGAGTCAGAGGCCTTAACCACTCGGCCACGACTGCCACTGCAGGAGTCTTTCCTTTCTCACATCAAACTGCTACCGTTTTGCTCAATGCATGCCACCTACACGCTAACCCTAATCGTTACAGTAGTGCTGTCACCGATATTCGACGAAATCGCTGCAGAAGTTTCAAAATTTCCGCCTGGACAGGGACTTGAACCCTGGACCCTTAGGTTAAAAGCCTAATGCTCTACCGACTGAGCTATCCGGGCTCACGCTTCGTTACTCGCCTTCGCCTTCCTTCAGAGGTCGCTTTTACAATGTGTGCCACAAGTTTCTTCCTATTGAACTAATCCGCATCTCAGGACCAAATTCTTAAGTAGCAACTCCCACACATTATTGATCACACATATCTAACGCTATGATAACAACAGACCACCATAGATTGCAAAGACAACACACATAAACGAAAATGTACTTGCACTTTCGAGCATACAAGTACACACATCTTGCCCCACTACGTCAGTATTTCGAATTACACAAATGCCTGTTTCTCGCTTGAGTGTTCCATTAAAACTATTCCATATTTCCTTAGACAAAAATGAAGCAAGCGCAGTCGGTAGGACTCGAACCTACGCTCCCAGAGGGAATCTGATTTCTAGTCAGACGCCTTAACCACTCGGCCACGACTGCTGCCGTTGGTCGCTTTCCTCAAAACGTTCAAATACTAACATTTTGGAACAATACGTTGAAGTAAAACCGCACAACAGCACGCTTCTACATAGCTCTCTCTACGGTATTAGATGAGGAGACACGAAATTATTAAAATCTTCGCCCGAACAGGGACTTGAACCCTGGACCCTTAGGTTAAAAGCCTAATGCTCTACCGACTGAGCTATCCGGGCTCATGGTACAGGACGTTCATACCGCCGTGATACGCTTGAATGTTTCGAATGCGTATGTGTGCTATCGCAATTGCTGTCTCCTGGCTGCCTTGGCGACTTCCACAGACTTCCCGCTGACGCCACGCTGACGCTTGTCTGCATCGTCTTAATACCTGTTCGTATTTACCAAGTAGCTGCGAGATCTTGAAAGTAACAAACGCTGCATTCTGACGGAAATCGCACATGCAGAAATGTGGTGACACTCTTAAGTAAAAGTAAATAGAAAAAACTGAATGATATTTGTCCACAGCAATTGCTAGCGATTTCAGAGGCTTCCAACGTTCCCAAATCATCGACGGTTTCACGAAATGACAGGCACCACGTGGCCTAGTGTGGCGCTCTACCGCACTAGTCTAATGGCGCTGTTGTACACTAGTTCACGAGGTGAAACAATAACAAAAGCTAAGAAACGGCCGTCACCATGTCAATAAACGCAAGTGAACGCCAATTTTCGTCTTGTTCGAAATTGCTTTGTTGCCTCTTTCCAGCCGTTTTCCCCATTTTACTACATATCTACATATCTGCGAAACATTTCTGCTCATATTTACACAAAACGGACGCAGCCGGTAGGATTCGAACCTACGCTCCCAGAGGGAATCTGATTTCGAGTCAGACGCCTTAACCACTCGGCCACGACTGCCACTGCAGGAGTCTTTCCTTTCTCACATCAAACTGCTACCGTTTTGCTCAATGCATGCCACCTACACGCTAACCCTAATCGTTACAGTAGTGCTGTCACCGATATTCGACGAAATCGCTGCAGAAGTTTCAAAATTTCCGCCTGGACAGGGACTTGAACCCTGGACCCTTAGGTTAAAAGCCTAATGCTCTACCGACTGAGCTATCCGGGCTCACGCTTCGTTACTCGCCTTCGCCTTCCTTCAGAGGTCGCTTTTACAATGTGTGCCACAAGTTTCTTCCTATTGAACTAATCCGCATCTCAGGACCAAATTCTTAAGTAGCAACTCCCACACATTATTGATCACACATATCTAACGCTATGATAACAACAGACCACCATAGATTGCAAAGACAACACACATAAACGAAAATGTACTTGCACTTTCGAGCATACAAGTACACACATCTTGCCCCACTACGTCAGTATTTCGAATTACACAAATGCCTGTTTCTCGCTTGAGTGTTCCATTAAAACTATTCCATATTTCCTTAGACAAAAATGAAGCAAGCGCAGTCGGTAGGACTCGAACCTACGCTCCCAGAGGGAATCTGATTTCTAGTCAGACGCCTTAACCACTCGGCCACGACTGCTGCCGTTGGTCGCTTTCCTCAAAACGTTCAAATACTAACATTTTGGAACAATACGTTGAAGTAAAACCGCACAACAGCACGCTTCTACATAGCTCTCTCTACGGTATTAGATGAGGAGACACGAAATTATTAAAATCTTCGCCCGAACAGGGACTTGAACCCTGGACCCTTAGGTTAAAAGCCTAATGCTCTACCGACTGAGCTATCCGGGCTCATGGTACACGACGTTCATACCGCCGTGATACGCTTGAATGTTTCGAATGCGTATGTGTGCTATCGCAATTGCTGTCTCCTGGCTGCCTTGGCGACTTCCACAGACTTCCCGCTGACGCCACGCTGACGCTTGTCTGCATCGTCTTAATACCTGTTCGTATTTACCAAGTAGCTGCGAGATCTTGAAAGTAACAAACGCTGCATTCTGACGGAAATCGCACATGGAGAAATGTGGTGACACTCTTAAGTAAAAGTAAATAGAAAAAACTGTATGATATTTGTCCACAGCAATTGCTAGCGATTTCAGAGGCTTCCAACGTTCCCAAATCATCGACGGTTTCACGAAATGACAGGCACCACGTGGCCTAGTGTGGCGCTCTACCGCACTAGTCTAATGGCGCTGTTGTACACTAGTTCACGAGGTGAAACAATAACAAAAGCTAAGAAACGGCCGTCACCATGTCAATAAACGCAAGTGAACGCCAATTTTCGTCTTGTTCGAAATTGCTTTGTTGCCTCTTTCCAGCCGTTTTCCCCATTTTACTACATATCTACATATCTGCGAAACATTTCTGCTCATATTTACACAAAACGGACGCAGCCGGTAGGATTCGAACCTACGCTCCCAGAGGGAATCTGATTTCGAGTCAGACGCCTTAACCACTCGGCCACGACTGCCACTGCAGGAGTCTTTCCTTTCTCACATCAAACTGCTACCGTTTTGCTCAATGCATGCCACCTACACGCTAACCCTAATCGTTACAGTAGTGCTGTCACCGATATTCGACGAAATCGCTGCAGAAGTTTCAAAATTTCCGCCTGGACAGGGACTTGAACCCTGGACCCTTAGGTTAAAAGCCTAATGCTCTACCGACTGAGCTATCCGGGCTCACGCTTCGTTACTCGCCTTCGCCTTCCTTCAGAGGTCGCTTTTACAATGTGTGCCACAAGTTTCTTCCTATTGAACTAATCCGCATCTCAGGACCAAATTCTTAAGTAGCAACTCCCACACATTATTGATCACACATATCTAACGCTATGATAACAACAGACCACCATAGATTGCAAAGACAACACACATAAACGAAAATGTACTTGCACTTTCGAGCATACAAGTACACACATCTTGCCCCACTACGTCAGTATTTCGAATTACACAAATGCCTGTTTCTCGCTTGAGTGTTCCATTAAAACTATTCCATATTTCCTTAGACAAAAATGAAGCAAGCGCAGTCGGTAGGACTCGAACCTACGCTCCCAGAGGGAATCTGATTTCTAGTCAGACGCCTTAACCACTCGGCCACGACTGCTGCCGTTGGTCGCTTTCCTCAAAACGTTCAAATACTAACATTTTGGAACAATACGTTGAAGTAAAACCGCACAACAGCACGCTTCTACATAGCTCTCTCTACGGTATTAGATGAGGAGACACGAAATTATTAAAATCTTCGCCCGAACAGGGACTTGAACCCTGGACCCTTAGGTTAAAAGCCTAATGCTCTACCGACTGAGCTATCCGGGCTCATGGTACACGACGTTCATACCGCCGTGATACGCTTGAATGTTTCGAATGCGTATGTGTGCTATCGCAATTGCTGTCTCCTGGCTGCCTTGGCGACTTCCACAGACTTCCCGCTGACGCCACGCTGACGCTTGTCTGCATCGTCTTAATACCTGTTCGTATTTACCAAGTAGCTGCGAGATCTTGAAAGTAACAAACGCTGCATTCTGACGGAAATCGCACATGGAGAAATGTGGTGACACTCTTAAGTAAAAGTAAATAGAAAAAACTGTATGATATTTGTCCACAGCAATTGCTAGCGATTTCAGAGGCTTCCAACGTTCCCAAATCATCGACGGTTTCACGAAATGACAGGCACCACGTGGCCTAGTGTGGCGCTCTACCGCACTAGTCTAATGGCGCTGTTGTACACTAGTTCACGAGGTGAAACAATAACAAAAGCTAAGAAACGGCCGTCACCATGTCAATAAACGCAAGTGAACGCCAATTTTCGTCTTGTTCGAAATTGCTTTGTTGCCTCTTTCCAGCCGTTTTCCCCATTTTACTACATATCTACATATCTGCGAAACATTTCTGCTCATATTTACACAAAACGGACGCAGCCGGTAGGATTCGAACCTACGCTCCCAGAGGGAATCTGATTTCGAGTCAGACGCCTTAACCACTCGGCCACGACTGCCACTGCAGGAGTCTTTCCTTTCTCACATCAAACTGCTACCGTTTTGCTCAATGCATGCCACCTACACGCTAACCCTAATCGTTACAGTAGTGCTGTCACCGATATTCGACGAAATCGCTGCAGAAGTTTCAAAATTTCCGCCTGGACAGGGACTTGAACCCTGGACCCTTAGGTTAAAAGCCTAATGCTCTACCGACTGAGCTATCCGGGCTCACGCTTCGTTACTCGCCTTCGCCTTCCTTCAGAGGTCGCTTTTACAATGTGTGCCACAAGTTTCTTCCTATTGAACTAATCCGCATCTCAGGACCAAATTCTTAAGTAGCAACTCCCACACATTATTGATCACACATATCTAACGCTATGATAACAACAGACCACCATAGATTGCAAAGACAACACACATAAACGAAAATGTACTTGCACTTTCGAGCATACAAGTACACACATCTTGCCCCACTACGTCAGTATTTCGAATTACACAAATGCCTGTTTCTCGCTTGAGTGTTCCATTAAAACTATTCCATATTTCCTTAGACAAAAATGAAGCAAGCGCAGTCGGTAGGACTCGAACCTACGCTCCCAGAGGGAATCTGATTTCTAGTCAGACGCCTTAACCACTCGGCCACGACTGCTGCCGTTGGTCGCTTTCCTCAAAACGTTCAAATACTAACATTTTGGAACAATACGTTGAAGTAAAACCGCACAACAGCACGCTTCTACATAGCTCTCTCTACGGTATTAGATGAGGAGACACGAAATTATTAAAATCTTCGCCCGAACAGGGACTTGAACCCTGGACCCTTAGGTTAAAAGCCTAATGCTCTACCGACTGAGCTATCCGGGCTCATGGTACACGACGTTCATACCGCCGTGATACGCTTGAATGTTTCGAATGCGTATGTGTGCTATCGCAATTGCTGTCTCCTGGCTGCCTTGGCGACTTCCACAGACTTCCCGCTGACGCCACGCTGACGCTTGTCTGCATCGTCTTAATACCTGTTCGTATTTACCAAGTAGCTGCGAGATCTTGAAAGTAACAAACGCTGCATTCTGACGGAAATCGCACATGGAGAAATGTGGTGACACTCTTAAGTAAAAGTAAATAGAAAAAACTGTATGATATTTGTCCACAGCAATTGCTAGCGATTTCAGAGGCTTCCAACGTTCCCAAATCATCGACGGTTTCACGAAATGACAGGCACCACGTGGCCTAGTGTGGCGCTCTACCGCACTAGTCTAATGGCGCTGTTGTACACTAGTTCACGAGGTGAAACAATAACAAAAGCTAAGAAACGGCCGTCACCATGTCAATAAACGCAAGTGAACGCCAATTTTCGTCTTGTTCGAAATTGCTTTGTTGCCTCTTTCCAGCCGTTTTCCCCATTTTACTACATATCTACATATCTGCGAAACATTTCTGCTCATATTTACACAAAACGGACGCAGCCGGTAGGATTCGAACCTACGCTCCCAGAGGGAATCTGATTTCGAGTCAGACGCCTTAACCACTCGGCCACGACTGCCACTGCAGGAGTCTTTCCTTTCTCACATCAAACTGCTACCGTTTTGCTCAATGCATGCCACCTACACGCTAACCCTAATCGTTACAGTAGTGCTGTCACCGATATTCGACGAAATCGCTGCAGAAGTTTCAAAATTTCCGCCTGGACAGGGACTTGAACCCTGGACCCTTAGGTTAAAAGCCTAATGCTCTACCGACTGAGCTATACGGGCTCACGCTTCGTTACTCGCCTTCGCCTTCCTTCAGAGGTCGCTTTTACAATGTGTGCCACAAGTTTCTTCCTATTGAACTAATCCGCATCTCAGGACCAAATTCTTAAGTAGCAACTCCCACACATTATTGATCACACATATCTAACGCTATGATAACAACAGACCACCATAGATTGCAAAGACAACACACATAAACGAAAATGTACTTGCACTTTCGAGCATACAAGTACACACATCTTGCCCCACTACGTCAGTATTTCGAATTACACAAATGCCTGTTTCTCGCTTGAGTGTTCCATTAAAACTATTCCATATTTCCTTAGACAAAAATGAAGCAAGCGCAGTCGGTAGGACTCGAACCTACGCTCCCAGAGGGAATCTGATTTCTAGTCAGACGCCTTAACCACTCGGCCACGACTGCTGCCGTTGGTCGCTTTCCTCAAAACGTTCAAATACTAACATTTTGGAACAATACGTTGAAGTAAAACCGCACAACAGCACGCTTCTACATAGCTCTCTCTACGGTATTAGATGAGGAGACACGAAATTATTAAAATCTTCGCCCGAACAGGGACTTGAACCCTGGACCCTTAGGTTAAAAGCCTAATGCTCTACCGACTGAGCTATCCGGGCTCATGGTACAGGACGTTCATACCGCCGTGATACGCTTGAATGTTTCGAATGCGTATGTGTGCTATCGCAATTGCTGTCTCCTGGCTGCCTTGGCGACTTCCACAGACTTCCCGCTGACGCCACGCTGACGCTTGTCTGCATCGTCTTAATACCTGTTCGTATTTACCAAGTAGCTGCGAGATCTTGAAAGTAACAAACGCTGCATTCTGACGGAAATCGCACATGCAGAAATGTGGTGACACTCTTAAGTAAAAGTAAATAGAAAAAACTGAATGATATTTGTCCACAGCAATTGCTAGCGATTTCAGAGGCTTCCAACGTTCCCAAATCATCGACGGTTTCACGAAATGACAGGCACCACGTGGCCTAGTGTGGCGCTCTACCGCACTAGTCTAATGGCGCTGTTGTACACTAGTTCACGAGGTGAAACAATAACAAAAGCTAAGAAACGGCCGTCACCATGTCAATAAACGCAAGTGAACGCCAATTTTCGTCTTGTTCGAAATTGCTTTGTTGCCTCTTTCCAGCCGTTTTCCCCATTTTACTACATATCTACATATCTGCGAAACATTTCTGCTCATATTTACACAAAACGGACGCAGCCGGTATGATTCGAACCTACGCTCCCAGAGGGAATCTGATTTCGAGTCAGACGCCTTAACCACTCGGCCACGACTGCCACTGCAGGAGTCTTTCCTTTCTCACATCAAACTGCTACCGTTTTGCTCAATGCATGCCACCTACACGCTAACCCTAATCGTTACAGTAGTGCTGTCACCGATATTCGACGAAATCGCTGCAGAAGTTTCAAAATTTCCGCCTGGACAGGGACTTGAACCCTGGACCCTTAGGTTAAAAGCCTAATGCTCTACCGACTGAGCTATCCGGGCTCACGCTTCGTTACTCGCCTTCGCCTTCCTTCAGAGGTCGCTTTTACAATGTGTGCCACAAGTTTCTTCCTATTGAACTAATCCGCATCTCAGGACCAAATTCTTAAGTAGCAACTCCCACACATTATTGATCACACATATCTAACGCTATGATAACAACAGACCACCATAGATTGCAAAGACAACACACATAAACGAAAATGTACTTGCACTTTCGAGCATACAAGTACACACATCTTGCCCCACTACGTCAGTATTTCGAATTACACAAATGCCTGTTTCTCGCTTGAGTGTTCCATTAAAACTATTCCATATTTCCTTAGACAAAAATGAAGCAAGCGCAGTCGGTAGGACTCGAACCTACGCTCCCAGAGGGAATCTGATTTCTAGTCAGACGCCTTAACCACTCGGCCACGACTGCTGCCGTTGGTCGCTTTCCTCAAAACGTTCAAATACTAACATTTTGGAACAATACGTTGAAGTAAAACCGCACAACAGCACGCTTCTACATAGCTCTCTCTACGGTATTAGATGAGGAGACACGAAATTATTAAAATCTTCGCCCGAACAGGGACTTGAACCCTGGACCCTTAGGTTAAAAGCCTAATGCTCTACCGACTGAGCTATCCGGGCTCATGGTACACGACGTTCATACCGCCGTGATACGCTTGAATGTTTCGAATGCGTATGTGTGCTATCGCAATTGCTGTCTCCTGGCTGCCTTGGCGACTTCCACAGACTTCCCGCTGACGCCACGCTGACGCTTGTCTGCATCGTCTTAATACCTGTTCGTATTTACCAAGTAGCTGCGAGATCTTGAAAGTAACAAACGCTGCATTCTGACGGAAATCGCACATGGAGAAATGTGGTGACACTCTTAAGTAAAAGTAAATAGAAAAAACTGTATGATATTTGTCCACAGCAATTGCTAGCGATTTCAGAGGCTTCCAACGTTCCCAAATCATCGACGGTTTCACGAAATGACAGGCACCACGTGGCCTAGTGTGGCGCTCTACCGCACTAGTCTAATGGCGCTGTTGTACACTAGTTCACGAGGTGAAACAATAACAAAAGCTAAGAAACGGCCGTCACCATGTCAATAAACGCAAGTGAACGCCAATTTTCGTCTTGTTCGAAATTGCTTTGTTGCCTCTTTCCAGCCGTTTTCCCCATTTTACTACATATCTACATATCTGCGAAACATTTCTGCTCATATTTACACAAAACGGACGCAGCCGGTAGGATTCGAACCTACGCTCCCAGAGGGAATCTGATTTCGAGTCAGACGCCTTAACCACTCGGCCACGACTGCCACTGCAGGAGTCTTTCCTTTCTCACATCAAACTGCTACCGTTTTGCTCAATGCATGCCACCTACACGCTAACCCTAATCGTTACAGTAGTGCTGTCACCGATATTCGACGAAATCGCTGCAGAAGTTTCAAAATTTCCGCCTGGACAGGGACTTGAACCCTGGACCCTTAGGTTAAAAGCCTAATGCTCTACCGACTGAGCTATCCGGGCTCACGCTTCGTTACTCGCCTTCGCCTTCCTTCAGAGGTCGCTTTTACAATGTGTGCCACAAGTTTCTTCCTATTGAACTAATCCGCATCTCAGGACCAAATTCTTAAGTAGCAACTCCCACACATTATTGATCACACATATCTAACGCTATGATAACAACAGACCACCATAGATTGCAAAGACAACACACATAAACGAAAATGTACTTGCACTTTCGAGCATACAAGTACACACATCTTGCCCCACTACGTCAGTATTTCGAATTACACAAATGCCTGTTTCTCGCTTGAGTGTTCCATTAAAACTATTCCATATTTCCTTAGACAAAAATGAAGCAAGCGCAGTCGGTAGGACTCGAACCTACGCTCCCAGAGGGAATCTGATTTCTAGTCAGACGCCTTAACCACTCGGCCACGACTGCTGCCGTTGGTCGCTTTCCTCAAAACGTTCAAATACTAACATTTTGGAACAATACGTTGAAGTAAAACCGCACAACAGCACGCTTCTACATAGCTCTCTCTACGGTATTAGATGAGGAGACACGAAATTATTAAAATCTTCGCCCGAACAGGGACTTGAACCCTGGACCCTTAGGTTAAAAGCCTAATGCTCTACCGACTGAGCTATCCGGGCTCATGGTACACGACGTTCATACCGCCGTGATACGCTTGAATGTTTCGAATGCGTATGTGTGCTATCGCAATTGCTGTCTCCTGGCTGCCTTGGCGACTTCCACAGACTTCCCGCTGACGCCACGCTGACGCTTGTCTGCATCGTCTTAATACCTGTTCGTATTTACCAAGTAGCTGCGAGATCTTGAAAGTAACAAACGCTGCATTCTGACGGAATTCGCACATGGAGAAATGTGGTGACACTCTTAAGTAAAAGTAAATAGAAAAAACTGTATGATATTTGTCCACAGCAATTGCTAGCGATTTCAGAGGCTTCCAACGTTCCCAAATCATCGACGGTTTCACGAAATGACAGGCACCACGTGGCCTAGTGTGGCGCTCTACCGCACTAGTCTAATGGCGCTGTTGTACACTAGTTCACGAGGTGAAACAATAACAAAAGCTAAGAAACGGCCGTCACCATGTCAATAAACGCAAGTGAACGCCAATTTTCGTCTTGTTCGAAATTGCTTTGTTGCCTCTTTCCAGCCGTTTTCCCCATTTTACTACATATCTACATATCTGCGAAACATTTCTGCTCATATTTACACAAAACGGACGCAGCCGGTAGGATTCGAACCTACGCTCCCAGAGGGAATCTGATTTCGAGTCAGACGCCTTAACCACTCGGCCACGACTGCCACTGCAGGAGTCTTTCCTTTCTCACATCAAACTGCTACCGTTTTGCTCAATGCATGCCACCTACACGCTAACCCTAATCGTTACAGTAGTGCTGTCACCGATATTCGACGAAATCGCTGCAGAAGTTTCAAAATTTCCGCCTGGACAGGGACTTGAACCCTGGACCCTTAGGTTAAAAGCCTAATGCTCTACCGACTGAGCTATCCGGGCTCACGCTTCGTTACTCGCCTTCGCCTTCCTTCAGAGGTCGCTTTTACAATGTGTGCCACAAGTTTCTTCCTATTGAACTAATCCGCATCTCAGGACCAAATTCTTAAGTAGCAACTCCCACACATTATTGATCACACATATCTAACGCTATGATAACAACAGACCACCATAGATTGCAAAGACAACACACATAAACGAAAATGTACTTGCACTTTCGAGCATACAAGTACACACATCTTGCCCCACTACGTCAGTATTTCGAATTACACAAATGCCTGTTTCTCGCTTGAGTGTTCCATTAAAACTATTCCATATTTCCTTAGACAAAAATGAAGCAAGCGCAGTCGGTAGGACTCGAACCTACGCTCCCAGAGGGAATCTGATTTCTAGTCAGACGCCTTAACCACTCGGCCACGACTGCTGCCGTTGGTCGCTTTCCTCAAAACGTTCAAATACTAACATTTTGGAACAATACGTTGAAGTAAAACCGCACAACAGCACGCTTCTACATAGCTCTCTCTACGGTATTAGATGAGGAGACACGAAATTATTAAAATCTTCGCCCGAACAGGGACTTGAACCCTGGACCCTTAGGTTAAAAGCCTAATGCTCTACCGACTGAGCTATCCGGGCTCATGGTACACGACGTTCATACCGCCGTGATACGCTTGAATGTTTCGAATGCGTATGTGTGCTATCGCAATTGCTGTCTCCTGGCTGCCTTGGCGACTTCCACAGACTTCCCGCTGACGCCACGCTGACGCTTGTCTGCATCGTCTTAATACCTGTTCGTATTTACCAAGTAGCTGCGAGATCTTGAAAGTAACAAACGCTGCATTCTGACGGAAATCGCACATGGAGAAATGTGGTGACACTCTTAAGTAAAAGTAAATAGAAAAAACTGTATGATATTTGTCCACAGCAATTGCTAGCGATTTCAGAGGCTTCCAACGTTCCCAAATCATCGACGGTTTCACGAAATGACAGGCACCACGTGGCCTAGTGTGGCGCTCTACCGCACTAGTCTAATGGCGCTGTTGTACACTAGTTCACGAGGTGAAACAATAACAAAAGCTAAGAAACGGCCGTCACCATGTCAATAATCGCAAGTGAACGCCAATTTTCGTCTTGTTCGAAATTGCTTTGTTGCCTCTTTCCAGCCGTTTTCCCCATTTTACTACATATCTACATATCTGCGAAACATTTCTGCTCATATTTACACAAAACGGACGCAGCCGGTAGGATTCGAACCTACGCTCCCAGAGGGAATCTGATTTCGAGTCAGACGCCTTAACCACTCGGCCACGACTGCCACTGCAGGAGTCTTTCCTTTCTCACATCAAACTGCTACCGTTTTGCTCAATGCATGCCACCTACACGCTAACCCTAATCGTTACAGTAGTGCTGTCACCGATATTCGACGAAATCGCTGCAGAAGTTTCAAAATTTCCGCCTGGACAGGGACTTGAACCCTGGACCCTTAGGTTAAAAGCCTAATGCTCTACCGACTGAGCTATCCGGGCTCACGCTTCGTTA
Source organism: Locusta migratoria (assembly GCA_026315105.1). NCBI lineage: Eukaryota > Metazoa > Arthropoda > Insecta > Orthoptera > Acrididae > Locusta > Locusta migratoria. The sequence continues at coordinate 21,319 of JAOYRU010001499.1, forward strand.
CTCGCCTTCGCCTTCCTTCAGAGGTCGCTTTTACAATGTGTGCCACAAGTTTCTTCCTATTGAACTAATCCGCATCTCAGGACCAAATTCTTAAGTAGCAACTCCCACACATTATTGATCACACATATCTAACGCTATGATAACAACAGACCACCATAGATTGCAAAGACAACACACATAAACGAAAATGTACTTGCACTTTCGAGCATACAAGTACACACATCTTGCCCCACTACGTCAGTATTTCGAATTACACAAATGCCTGTTTCTCGCTTGAGTGTTCCATTAAAACTATTCCATATTTCCTTAGACAAAAATGAAGCAAGCGCAGTCGGTAGGACTCGAACCTACGCTCCCAGAGGGAATCTGATTTCTAGTCAGACGCCTTAACCACTCGGCCACGACTGCTGCCGTTGGTCGCTTTCCTCAAAACGTTCAAATACTAACATTTTGGAACAATACGTTGAAGTAAAACCGCACAACAGCACGCTTCTACATAGCTCTCTCTACGGTATTAGATGAGGAGACACGAAATTATTAAAATCTTCGCCCGAACAGGGACTTGAACCCTGGACCCTTAGGTTAAAAGCCTAATGCTCTACCGACTGAGCTATCCGGGCTCATGGTACACGACGTTCATACCGCCGTGATACGCTTGAATGTTTCGAATGCGTATGTGTGCTATCGCAATTGCTGTCTCCTGGCTGCCTTGGCGACTTCCACAGACTTCCCGCTGACGCCACGCTGACGCTTGTCTGCATCGTCTTAATACCTGTTCGTATTTACCAAGTAGCTGCGAGATCTTGAAAGTAACAAACGCTGCATTCTGACGGAAATCGCACATGGAGAAATGTGGTGACACTCTTAAGTAAAAGTAAATAGAAAAAACTGTATGATATTTGTCCACAGCAATTGCTAGCGATTTCAGAGGCTTCCAACGTTCCCAAATCATCGACGGTTTCACGAAATGACAGGCACCACGTGGCCTAGTGTGGCGCTCTACCGCACTAGTCTAATGGCGCTGTTGTACACTAGTTCACGAGGTGAAACAATAACAAAAGCTAAGAAACGGCCGTCACCATGTCAATAAACGCAAGTGAACGCCAATTTTCGTCTTGTTCGAAATTGCTTTGTTGCCTCTTTCCAGCCGTTTTCCCCATTTTACTACATATCTACATATCTGCGAAACATTTCTGCTCATATTTACACAAAACGGACGCAGCCGGTAGGATTCGAACCTACGCTCCCAGAGGGAATCTGATTTCGAGTCAGACGCCTTAACCACTCGGCCACGACTGCCACTGCAGGAGTCTTTCCTTTCTCACATCAAACTGCTACCGTTTTGCTCAATGCATGCCACCTACACGCTAACCCTAATCGTTACAGTAGTGCTGTCACCGATATTCGACGAAATCGCTGCAGAAGTTTCAAAATTTCCGCCTGGACAGGGACTTGAACCCTGGACCCTTAGGTTAAAAGCCTAATGCTCTACCGACTGAGCTATCCGGGCTCACGCTTCGTTACTCGCCTTCGCCTTCCTTCAGAGGTCGCTTTTACAATGTGTGCCACAAGTTTCTTCCTATTGAACTAATCCGCATCTCAGGACCAAATTCTTAAGTAGCAACTCCCACACATTATTGATCACACATATCTAACGCTATGATAACAACAGACCACCATAGATTGCAAAGACAACACACATAAACGAAAATGTACTTGCACTTTCGAGCATACAAGTACACACATCTTGCCCCACTACGTCAGTATTTCGAATTACACAAATGCCTGTTTCTCGCTTGAGTGTTCCATTAAAACTATTCCATATTTCCTTAGACAAAAATGAAGCAAGCGCAGTCGGTAGGACTCGAACCTACGCTCCCAGAGGGAATCTGATTTCTAGTCAGACGCCTTAACCACTCGGCCACGACTGCTGCCGTTGGTCGCTTTCCTCAAAACGTTCAAATACTAACATTTTGGAACAATACGTTGAAGTAAAACCGCACAACAGCACGCTTCTACATAGCTCTCTCTACGGTATTAGATGAGGAGACACGAAATTATTAAAATCTTCGCCCGAACAGGGACTTGAACCCTGGACCCTTAGGTTAAAAGCCTAATGCTCTACCGACTGAGCTATCCGGGCTCATGGTACACGACGTTCATACCGCCGTGATACGCTTGAATGTTTCGAATGCGTATGTGTGCTATCGCAATTGCTGTCTCCTGGCTGCCTTGGCGACTTCCACAGACTTCCCGCTGACGCCACGCTGACGCTTGTCTGCATCGTCTTAATACCTGTTCGTATTTACCAAGTAGCTGCGAGATCTTGAAAGTAACAAACGCTGCATTCTGACGGAAATCGCACATGGAGAAATGTGGTGACACTCTTAAGTAAAAGTAAATAGAAAAAACTGTATGATATTTGTCCACAGCAATTGCTAGCGATTTCAGAGGCTTCCAACGTTCCCAAATCATCGACGGTTTCACGAAATGACAGGCACCACGTGGCCTAGTGTGGCGCTCTACCGCACTAGTCTAATGGCGCTGTTGTACACTAGTTCACGAGGTGAAACAATAACAAAAGCTAAGAAACGGCCGTCACCATGTCAATAAACGCAAGTGAACGCCAATTTTCGTCTTGTTCGAAATTGCTTTGTTGCCTCTTTCCAGCCGTTTTCCCCATTTTACTACATATCTACATATCTGCGAAACATTTCTGCTCATATTTACACAAAACGGACGCAGCCGGTAGGATTCGAACCTACGCTCCCAGAGGGAATCTGATTTCGAGTCAGACGCCTTAACCACTCGGCCACGACTGCCACTGCAGGAGTCTTTCCTTTCTCACATCAAACTGCTACCGTTTTGCTCAATGCATGCCACCTACACGCTAACCCTAATCGTTACAGTAGTGCTGTCACCGATATTCGACGAAATCGCTGCAGAAGTTTCAAAATTTCCGCCTGGACAGGGACTTGAACCCTGGACCCTTAGGTTAAAAGCCTAATGCTCTACCGACTGAGCTATCCGGGCTAAGGTTCGTTACTCGCCTTCGCCTTCCTTCAGAGGTCGCTTTTACAATGTGTGCCACAAGTTTCTTCCTATTGAACTAATCCGCATCTCAGGACCAAATTCTTAAGTAGCAACTCCCACACATTATTGATCACACATATCTAACGCTATGATAACAACAGACCACCATAGATTGCAAAGACAACACACATAAACGAAAATGTACTTGCACTTTCGAGCATACAAGTACACACATCTTGCCCCACTACGTCAGTATTTCGAATTACACAAATGCCTGTTTCTCGCTTGAGTGTTCCATTAAAACTATTCCATATTTCCTTAGACAAAAATGAAGCAAGCGCAGTCGGTAGGACTCGAACCTACGCTCCCAGAGGGAATCTGATTTCTAGTCAGACGCCTTAACCACTCGGCCACGACTGCTGCCGTTGGTCGCTTTCCTCAAAACGTTCAAATACTAACATTTTGGAACAATACGTTGAAGTAAAACCGCACAACAGCACGCTTCTACATAGCTCTCTCTACGGTATTAGATGAGGAGACACGAAATTATTAAAATCTTCGCCCGAACAGGGACTTGAACCCTGGACCCTTAGGTTAAAAGCCTAATGCTCTACCGACTGAGCTATCCGGGCTCATGGTACAGGACGTTCATACCGCCGTGATACGCTTGAATGTTTCGAATGCGTATGTGTGCTATCGCAATTGCTGTCTCCTGGCTGCCTTGGCGACTTCCACAGACTTCCCGCTGACGCCACGCTGACGCTTGTCTGCATCGTCTTAATACCTGTTCGTATTTACCAAGTAGCTGCGAGATCTTGAAAGTAACAAACGCTGCATTCTGACGGAAATCGCACATGCAGAAATGTGGTGACACTCTTAAGTAAAAGTAAATAGAAAAAACTGAATGATATTTGTCCACAGCAATTGCTAGCGATTTCAGAGGCTTCCAACGTTCCCAAATCATCGACGGTTTCACGAAATGACAGGCACCACGTGGCCTAGTGTGGCGCTCTACCGCACTAGTCTAATGGCGCTGTTGTACACTAGTTCACGAGGTGAAACAATAACAAAAGCTAAGAAACGGCCGTCACCATGTCAATAAACGCAAGTGAACGCCAATTTTCGTCTTGTTCGAAATTGCTTTGTTGCCTCTTTCCAGCCGTTTTCCCCATTTTACTACATATCTACATATCTGCGAAACATTTCTGCTCATATTTACACAAAACGGACGCAGCCGGTAGGATTCGAACCTACGCTCCCAGAGGGAATCTGATTTCGAGTCAGACGCCTTAACCACTCGGCCACGACTGCCACTGCAGGAGTCTTTCCTTTCTCACATCAAACTGCTACCGTTTTGCTCAATGCATGCCACCTACACGCTAACCCTAATCGTTACAGTAGTGCTGTCACCGATATTCGACGAAATCGCTGCAGAAGTTTCAAAATTTCCGCCTGGACAGGGACTTGAACCCTGGACCCTTAGGTTAAAAGCCTAATGCTCTACCGACTGAGCTATCCGGGCTCACGCTTCGTTACTCGCCTTCGCCTTCCTTCAGAGGTCGCTTTTACAATGTGTGCCACAAGTTTCTTCCTATTGAACTAATCCGCATCTCAGGACCAAATTCTTAAGTAGCAACTCCCACACATTATTGATCACACATATCTAACGCTATGATAACAACAGACCACCATAGATTGCAAAGACAACACACATAAACGAAAATGTACTTGCACTTTCGAGCATACAAGTACACACATCTTGCCCCACTACGTCAGTATTTCGAATTACACAAATGCCTGTTTCTCGCTTGAGTGTTCCATTAAAACTATTCCATATTTCCTTAGACAAAAATGAAGCAAGCGCAGTCGGTAGGACTCGAACCTACGCTCCCAGAGGGAATCTGATTTCTAGTCAGACGCCTTAACCACTCGGCCACGACTGCTGCCGTTGGTCGCTTTCCTCAAAACGTTCAAATACTAACATTTTGGAACAATACGTTGAAGTAAAACCGCACAACAGCACGCTTCTACATAGCTCTCTCTACGGTATTAGATGAGGAGACACGAAATTATTAAAATCTTCGCCCGAACAGGGACTTGAACCCTGGACCCTTAGGTTAAAAGCCTAATGCTCTACCGACTGAGCTATCCGGGCTCATGGTACACGACGTTCATACCGCCGTGATACGCTTGAATGTTTCGAATGCGTATGTGTGCTATCGCAATTGCTGTCTCCTGGCTGCCTTGGCGACTTCCACAGACTTCCCGCTGACGCCACGCTGACGCTTGTCTGCATCGTCTTAATACCTGTTCGTATTTACCAAGTAGCTGCGAGATCTTGAAAGTAACAAACGCTGCATTCTGACGGAAATCGCACATGCAGAAATGTGGTGACACTCTTAAGTAAAAGTAAATAGAAAAAACTGAATGATATTTGTCCACAGCAATTGCTAGCGATTTCAGAGGCTTCCAACGTTCCCAAATCATCGACGGTTTCACGAAATGACAGGCACCACGTGGCCTAGTGTGGCGCTCTACCGCACTAGTCTAATGGCGCTGTTGTACACTAGTTCACGAGGTGAAACAATAACAAAAGCTAAGAAACGGCCGTCACCATGTCAATAAACGCAAGTGAACGCCAATTTTCGTCTTGTTCGAAATTGCTTTATTGCCTCTTTCCAGCCGTTTTCCCCATTTTACTACATATCTACATATCTGCGAAACATTTCTGCTCATATTTACACAAAACGGACGCAGCCGGTAGGATTCGAACCTACGCTCCCAGAGGGAATCTGATTTCGAGTCAGACGCCTTAACCACTCGGCCACGACTGCCACTGCAGGAGTCTTTCCTTTCTCACATCAAACTGCTACCGTTTTGCTCAATGCATGCCACCTACACGCTAACCCTAATCGTTACAGTAGTGCTGTCACCGATATTCGACGAAATCGCTGCAGAAGTTTCAAAATTTCCGCCTGGACAGGGACTTGAACCCTGGACCCTTAGGTTAAAAGCCTAATGCTCTACCGACTGAGCTATCCGGGCTCACGCTTCGTTACTCGCCTTCGCCTTCCTTCAGAGGTCGCTTTTACAATGTGTGCCACAAGTTTCTTCCTATTGAACTAATCCGCATCTCAGGACCAAATTCTTAAGTAGCAACTCCCACACATTATTGATCACACATATCTAACGCTATGATAACAACAGACCACCATAGATTGCAAAGACAACACACATAAACGAAAATGTACTTGCACTTTCGAGCATACAAGTACACACATCTTGCCCCACTACGTCAGTATTTCGAATTACACAAATGCCTGTTTCTCGCTTGAGTGTTCCATTAAAACTATTCCATATTTCCTTAGACAAAAATGAAGCAAGCGCAGTCGGTAGGACTCGAACCTACGCTCCCAGAGGGAATCTGATTTCTAGTCAGACGCCTTAACCACTCGGCCACGACTGCTGCCGTTGGTCGCTTTCCTCAAAACGTTCAAATACTAACATTTTGGAACAATACGTTGAAGTAAAACCGCACAACAGCACGCTTCTACATAGCTCTCTCTACGGTATTAGATGAGGAGACACGAAATTATTAAAATCTTCGCCCGAACAGGGACTTGAACCCTGGACCCTTAGGTTAAAAGCCTAATGCTCTACCGACTGAGCTATCCGGGCTCATGGTACACGACGTTCATACCGCCGTGATACGCTTGAATGTTTCGAATGCGTATGTGTGCTATCGCAATTGCTGTCTCCTGGCTGCCTTGGCGACTTCCACAGACTTCCCGCTGACGCTTGTCTGCATCGTCTTAATACCTGTTCGTATTTACCAAGTAGCTGCGAGATCTTGAAAGTAACAAACGCTGCATTCTGACGGAAATCGCACATGGAGAAATGTGGTGACACTCTTAAGTAAAAGTAAATAGAAAAAACTGTATGATATTTGTCCACAGCAATTGCTAGCGATTTCAGAGGCTTCCAACGTTCCCAAATCATCGACGGTTTCACGAAATGACAGGCACCACGTGGCCTAGTGTGGCGCTCTACCGCACTAGTCTAATGGCGCTGTTGTACACTAGTTCACGAGGTGAAACAATAACAAAAGCTAAGAAACGGCCGTCACCATGTCAATAAACGCAAGTGAACGCCAATTTTCGTCTTGTTCGAAATTGCTTTGTTGCCTCTTTCCAGCCGTTTTCCCCATTTTACTACATATCTACATATCTGCGAAACATTTCTGCTCATATTTACACAAAACGGACGCAGCCGGTAGGATTCGAACCTACGCTCCCAGAGGGAATCTGATTTCGAGTCAGACGCCTTAACCACTCGGCCACGACTGCCACTGCAGGAGTCTTTCCTTTCTCACATCAAACTGCTACCGTTTTGCTCAATGCATGCCACCTACACGCTAACCCTAATCGTTACAGTAGTGCTGTCACCGATATTCGACGAAATCGCTGCAGAAGTTTCAAAATTTCCGCCTGGACAGGGACTTGAACCCTGGACCCTTAGGTTAAAAGCCTAATGCTCTACCGACTGAGCTATCCGGGCTCACGCTTCGTTACTCGCCTTCGCCTTCCTTCAGAGGTCGCTTTTACAATGTGTGCCACAAGTTTCTTCCTATTGAACTAATCCGCATCTCAGGACCAAATTCTTAAGTAGCAACTCCCACACATTATTGATCACACATATCTAACGCTATGATAACAACAGACCACCATAGATTGCAAAGACAACACACATAAACGAAAATGTACTTGCACTTTCGAGCATACAAGTACACACATCTTGCCCCACTACGTCAGTATTTCGAATTACACAAATGCCTGTTTCTCGCTTGAGTGTTCCATTAAAACTATTCCATATTTCCTTAGACAAAAATGAAGCAAGCGCAGTCGGTAGGACTCGAACCTACGCTCCCAGAGGGAATCTGATTTCTAGTCAGACGCCTTAACCACTCGGCCACGACTGCTGCCGTTGGTCGCTTTCCTCAAAACGTTCAAATACTAACATTTTGGAACAATACGTTGAAGTAAAACCGCACAACAGCACGCTTCTACATAGCTCTCTCTGCGGTATTAGATGAGGAGACACGAAATTATTAAAATCTTCGCCCGAACAGGGACTTGAACCCTGGACCCTTAGGTTAAAAGCCTAATGCTCTACCGACTGAGCTATCCGGGCTCATGGTACAGGACGTTCATACCGCCGTGATACGCTTGAATGTTTCGAATGCGTATGTGTGCTATCGCAATTGCTGTCTCCTGGCTGCCTTGTCGACTTCCACAGACCTCCCGCTGACGCTTGTCTGCATCGTCTTAATACCTGTTCGTATTTACCAAGTAGCTGCGAGATCTTGAAAGTAACAAACGCTGCATTCTGACGGAAATCGCACATGGAGAAATGTGGTGACACTCTTAAGTAAAAGTAAATAGAAAAAACTGTATGATATTTGTCCACAGCAATTGCTAGCGATTTCAGAGGCTTCCAACGTTCCCAAATCATCGACGGTTTCACGAAATGACAGGCACCACGTGGCCTAGTGTGGCGCTCTACCGCACTAGTCTAATGGCGCTGTTGTACACTAGTTCACGAGGTGAAACAATAACAAAAGCTAAGAAACGGCCGTCACCATGTCAATAAACGCAAGTGAACGCCAATTTTTGTCTTGTTCGAAATTGCTTTGTTGCCTCTTTCCAGCCGTTTTCCCCATTTTACTACATATCTACATATCTGCGAAACATTTCTGCTCATATTTACACAAAACGGACGCAGCCGGTAGGATTCGAACCTACGCTCCCAGAGGGAATCTGATTTCGAGTCAGACGCCTTAACCACTCGGCCACGACTGCCACTGCAGGAGTCTTTCCTTTCTCACATCAAACTGCTACCGTTTTGCTCAATGCATGCCACCTACACGCTAACCCTAATCGTTACAGTAGTGCTGTCACCGATATTCGACGAAATCGCTGCAGAAGTTTCAAAATTTCCGCCTGGACAGGGACTTGAACCCTGGACCCTTAGGTTAAAAGCCTAATGCTCTACCGACTGAGCTATCCGGGCTCACGCTTCGTTACTCGCCTTCGCCTTCCTTCAGAGGTCGCTTTTACAATGTGTGCCACAAGTTTCTTCCTATTGAACTAATCCGCATCTCAGGACCAAATTCTTAAGTAGCAACTCCCACACATTATTGATCACACATATCTAACGCTATGATAACAACAGACCACCATAGATTGCAAAGACAACACACATAAACGAAAATGTACTTGCACTTTCGAGCATACAAGTACACACATCTTGCCCCACTACGTCAGTATTTCGAATTACACAAATGCCTGTTTCTCGCTTGAGTGTTCCATTAAAACTATTCCATATTTCCTTAGACAAAAATGAAGCAAGCGCAGTCGGTAGGACTCGAACCTACGCTCCCAGAGGGAATCTGATTTCTAGTCAGACGCCTTAACCACTCGGCCACGACTGCTGCCGTTGGTCGCTTTCCTCAAAACGTTCAAATACTAACATTTTGGAACAATACGTTGAAGTAAAACCGCACAACAGCACGCTTCTACATAGCTCTCTCTACGGTATTAGATGAGGAGACACGAAATTATTAAAATCTTCGCCCGAACAGGGACTTGAACCCTGGACCCTTAGGTTAAAAGCCTAATGCTCTACCGACTGAGCTATCCGGGCTCATGGTACACGACGTTCATACCGCCGTGATACGCTTGAATGTTTCGAATGCGTATGTGTGCTATCGCAATTGCTGTCTCCTGGCTGCCTTGGCGACTTCCACAGACTTCCCGCTGACGCCACGCTGACGCTTGTCTGCATCGTCTTAATACCTGTTCGTATTTACCAAGTAGCTGCGAGATCTTGAAAGTAACAAACGCTGCATTCTGACGGAAATCGCACATGGAGAAATGTGGTGACACTCTTAAGTAAAAGTAAATAGAAAAAACTGTATGATATTTGTCCACAGCAATTGCTAGCGATTTCAGAGGCTTCCAACGTTCCCAAATCATCGACGGTTTCACGAAATGACAGGCACCACGTGGCCTAGTGTGGCGCTCTACCGCACTAGTCTAATGGCGCTGTTGTACACTAGTTCACGAGGTGAAACAATAACAAAAGCTAAGAAACGGCCGTCACCATGTCAATAAACGCAAGTGAACGCCAATTTTCGTCTTGTTCGAAATTGCTTTGTTGCCTCTTTCCAGCCGTTTTCCCCATTTTACTACATATCTACATATCTGCGAAACATTTCTGCTCATATTTACACAAAACGGACGCAGCCGGTAGGATTCGAACCTACGCTCCCAGAGGGAATCTGATTTCGAGTCAGACGCCTTAACCACTCGGCCACGACTGCCACTGCAGGAGTCTTTCCTTTCTCACATCAAACTGCTACCGTTTTGCTCAATGCATGCCACCTACACGCTAACCCTAATCGTTACAGTAGTGCTGTCACCGATATTCGACGAAATCGCTGCAGAAGTTTCAAAATTTCCGCCTGGACAGGGACTTGAACCCTGGACCCTTAGGTTAAAAGCCTAATGCTCTACCGACTGAGCTATCCGGGCTCACGCTTCGTTACTCGCCTTCGCCTTCCTTCAGAGGTCGCTTTTACAATGTGTGCCACAAGTTTCTTCCTATTGAACTAATCCGCATCTCAGGACCAAATTCTTAAGTAGCAACTCCCACACATTATTGATCACACATATCTAACGCTATGATAACAACAGACCACCATAGATTGCAAAGACAACACACATAAACGAAAATGTACTTGCACTTTCGAGCATACAAGTACACACATCTTGCCCCACTACGTCAGTATTTCGAATTACACAAATGCCTGTTTCTCGCTTGAGTGTTCCATTAAAACTATTCCATATTTCCTTAGACAAAAATGAAGCAAGCGCAGTCGGTAGGACTCGAACCTACGCTCCCAGAGGGAATCTGATTTCTAGTCAGACGCCTTAACCACTCGGCCACGACTGCTGCCGTTGGTCGCTTTCCTCAAAACGTTCAAATACTAACATTTTGGAACAATACGTTGAAGTAAAACCGCACAACAGCACGCTTCTACATAGCTCTCTCTACGGTATTAGATGAGGAGACACGAAATTATTAAAATCTTCGCCCGAACAGGGACTTGAACCCTGGACCCTTAGGTTAAAAGCCTAATGCTCTACCGACTGAGCTATCCGGGCTCATGGTACACGACGTTCATACCGCCGTGATACGCTTGAATGTTTCGAATGCGTATGTGTGCTATCGCAATTGCTGTCTCCTGGCTGCCTTGGCGACTTCCACAGACTTCCCGCTGACGCCACGCTGACGCTTGTCTGCATCGTCTTAATACCTGTTCGTATTTACCAAGTAGCTGCGAGATCTTGAAAGTAACAAACGCTGCATTCTGACGGAAATCGCACATGGAGAAATGTGGTGACACTCTTAAGTAAAAGTAAATAGAAAAAACTGTATGATATTTGTCCACAGCAATTGCTAGCGATTTCAGAGGCTTCCAACGTTCCCAAATCATCGACGGTTTCACGAAATGACAGGCACCACGTGGCCTAGTGTGGCGCTCTACCGCACTAGTCTAATGGCGCTGTTGTACACTAGTTCACGAGGTGAAACAATAACAAAAGCTAAGAAACGGCCGTCACCATGTCAATAAACGCAAGTGAACGCCAATTTTCGTCTTGTTCGAAATTGCTTTGTTGCCTCTTTCCAGCCGTTTTCCCCATTTTACTACATATCTACATATCTGCGAAACATTTCTGCTCATATTTACACAAAACGGACGCAGCCGGTAGGATTCGAACCTACGCTCCCAGAGGGAATCTGATTTCGAGTCAGACGCCTTAACCACTCGGCCACGACTGCCACTGCAGGAGTCTTTCCTTTCTCACATCAAACTGCTACCGTTTTGCTCAATGCATGCCACCTACACGCTAACCCTAATCGTTACAGTAGTGCTGTCACCGATATTCGACGAAATCGCTGCAGAAGTTTCAAAATTTCCGCCTGGACAGGGACTTGAACCCTGGACCCTTAGGTTAAAAGCCTAATGCTCTACCGACTGAGCTATCCGGGCTCACGCTTCGTTACTCGCCTTCGCCTTCCTTCAGAGGTCGCTTTTACAATGTGTGCCACAAGTTTCTTCCTATTGAACTAATCCGCATCTCAGGACCAAATTCTTAAGTAGCAACTCCCACACATTATTGATCACACATATCTAACGCTATGATAACAACAGACCACCATAGATTGCAAAGACAACACACATAAACGAAAATGTACTTGCACTTTCGAGCATACAAGTACACACATCTTGCCCCACTACGTCAGTATTTCGAATTACACAAATGCCTGTTTCTCGCTTGAGTGTTCCATTAAAACTATTCCATATTTCCTTAGACAAAAATGAAGCAAGCGCAGTCGGTAGGACTCGAACCTACGCTCCCAGAGGGAATCTGATTTCTAGTCAGACGCCTTAACCACTCGGCCACGACTGCTGCCGTTGGTCGCTTTCCTCAAAACGTTCAAATACTAACATTTTGGAACAATACGTTGAAGTAAAACCGCACAACAGCACGCTTCTACATAGCTCTCTCTACGGTATTAGATGAGGAGACACGAAATTATTAAAATCTTCGCCCGAACAGGGACTTGAACCCTGGACCCTTAGGTTAAAAGCCTAATGCTCTACCGACTGAGCTATCCGGGCTCATGGTACACGACGTTCATACCGCCGTGATACGCTTGAATGTTTCGAATGCGTATGTGTGCTATCGCAATTGCTGTCTCCTGGCTGCCTTGGCGACTTCCACAGACTTCCCGCTGACGCCACGCTGACGCTTGTCTGCATCGTCTTAATACCTGTTCGTATTTACCAAGTAGCTGCGAGATCTTGAAAGTAACAAACGCTGCATTCTGACGGAAATCGCACATGGAGAAATGTGGTGACACTCTTAAGTAAAAGTAAATAGAAAAAACTGTATGATATTTGTCCACAGCAATTGCTAGCGATTTCAGAGGCTTCCAACGTTCCCAAATCATCGACGGTTTCACGAAATGACAGGCACCACGTGGCCTAGTGTGGCGCTCTACCGCACTAGTCTAATGGCGCTGTTGTACACTAGTTCACGAGGTGAAACAATAACAAAAGCTAAGAAACGGCCGTCACCATGTCAATAAACGCAAGTGAACGCCAATTTTCGTCTTGTTCGAAATTGCTTTGTTGCCTCTTTCCAGCCGTTTTCCCCATTTTACTACATATCTACATATCTGCGAAACATTTCTGCTCATATTTACACAAAACGGACGCAGCCGGTAGGATTCGAACCTACGCTCCCAGAGGGAATCTGATTTCGAGTCAGACGCCTTAACCACTCGGCCACGACTGCCACTGCAGGAGTCTTTCCTTTCTCACATCAAACTGCTACCGTTTTGCTCAATGCATGCCACCTACACGCTAACCCTAATCGTTACAGTAGTGCTGTCACCGATATTCGACGAAATCGCTGCAGAAGTTTCAAAATTTCCGCCTGGACAGGGACTTGAACCCTGGACCCTTAGGTTAAAAGCCTAATGCTCTACCGACTGAGCTATCCGGGCTCACGCTTCGTTACTCGCCTTCGCCTTCCTTCAGAGGTCGCTTTTACAATGTGTGCCACAAGTTTCTTCCTATTGAACTAATCCGCATCTCAGGACCAAATTCTTAAGTAGCAACTCCCACACATTATTGATCACACATATCTAACGCTATGATAACAACAGACCACCATAGATTGCAAAGACAACACACATAAACGAAAATGTACTTGCACTTTCGAGCATACAAGTACACACATCTTGCCCCACTACGTCAGTATTTCGAATTACACAAATGCCTGTTTCTCGCTTGAGTGTTCCATTAAAACTATTCCATATTTCCTTAGACAAAAATGAAGCAAGCGCAGTCGGTAGGACTCGAACCTACGCTCCCAGAGGGAATCTGATTTCTAGTCAGACGCCTTAACCACTCGGCCACGACTGCTGCCGTTGGTCGCTTTCCTCAAAACGTTCAAATACTAACATTTTGGAACAATACGTTGAAGTAAAACCGCACAACAGCACGCTTCTACATAGCTCTCTCTACGGTATTAGATGAGGAGACACGAAATTATTAAAATCTTCGCCCGAACAGGGACTTGAACCCTGGACCCTTAGGTTAAAAGCCTAATGCTCTACCGACTGAGCTATCCGGGCTCATGGTACACGACGTTCATACCGCCGTGATACGCTTGAATGTTTCGAATGCGTATGTGTGCTATCGCAATTGCTGTCTCCTGGCTGCCTTGGCGACTTCCACAGACTTCCCGCTGACGCCACGCTGACGCTTGTCTGCATCGTCTTAATACCTGTTCGTATTTACCAAGTAGCTGCGAGATCTTGAAAGTAACAAACGCTGCATTCTGACGGAAATCGCACATGCAGAAATGTGGTGACACTCTTAAGTAAAAGTAAATAGAAAAAACTGTATGATATTTGTCCACAGCAATTGCTAGCGATTTCAGAGGCTTCCAACGTTCCCAAATCATCGACGGTTTCACGAAATGACAGGCACCACGTGGCCTAGTGTGGCGCTCTACCGCACTAGTCTAATGGCGCTGTTGTACACTAGTTCACGAGGTGAAACAATAACAAAAGCTAAGAAACGGCCGTCACCATGTCAATAAACGCAAGTGAACGCCAATTTTCGTCTTGTTCGAAATTGCTTTGTTGCCTCTTTCCAGCCGTTTTCCCCATTTTACTACATATCTACATATCTGCGAAACATTTCTGCTCATATTTACACAAAACGGACGCAGCCGGTAGGATTCGAACCTACGCTCCCAGAGGGAATCTGATTTCGAGTCAGACGCCTTAACCACTCGGCCACGACTGCCACTGCAGGAGTCTTTCCTTTCTCACATCAAACTGCTACCGTTTTGCTCAATGCATGCCACCTACACGCTAACCCTAATCGTTACAGTAGTGCTGTCACCGATATTCGACGAAATCGCTGCAGAAGTTTCAAAATTTCCGCCTGGACAGGGACTTGAACCCTGGACCCTTAGGTTAAAAGCCTAATGCTCTACCGACTGAGCTATCCGGGCTCACGCTTCGTTACTCGCCTTCGCCTTCCTTCAGAGGTCGCTTTTACAATGTGTGCCACAAGTTTCTTCCTATTGAACTAATCCGCATCTCAGGACCAAATTCTTAAGTAGCAACTCCCACACATTATTGATCACACATATCTAACGCTATGATAACAACAGACCACCATAGATTGCAAAGACAACACACATAAACGAAAATGTACTTGCACTTTCGAGCATACAAGTACACACATCTTGCCCCACTACGTCAGTATTTCGAATTACACAAATGCCTGTTTCTCGCTTGAGTGTTCCATTAAAACTATTCCATATTTCCTTAGACAAAAATGAAGCAAGCGCAGTCGGTAGGACTCGAACCTACGCTCCCAGAGGGAATCTGATTTCTAGTCAGACGCCTTAACCACTCGGCCACGACTGCTGCCGTTGGTCGCTTTCCTCAAAACGTTC
Organism: Locusta migratoria; assembly: GCA_026315105.1. Taxonomy (NCBI): domain Eukaryota; kingdom Metazoa; phylum Arthropoda; class Insecta; order Orthoptera; family Acrididae; genus Locusta; species Locusta migratoria. The sequence continues at coordinate 36,963 of JAOYRU010001499.1, forward strand.
AAATACTAACATTTTGGAACAATACGTTGAAGTAAAACCGCACAACAGCACGCTTCTACATAGCTCTCTCTACGGTATTAGATGAGGAGACACGAAATTATTAAAATCTTCGCCCGAACAGGGACTTGAACCCTGGACCCTTAGGTTAAAAGCCTAATGCTCTACCGACTGAGCTATCCGGGCTCATGGTACACGACGTTCATACCGCCGTGATACGCTTGAATGTTTCGAATGCGTATGTGTGCTATCGCAATTGCTGTCTCCTGGCTGCCTTGGCGACTTCCACAGACTTCCCGCTGACGCCACGCTGACGCTTGTCTGCATCGTCTTAATACCTGTTCGTATTTACCAAGTAGCTGCGAGATCTTGAAAGTAACAAACGCTGCATTCTGACGGAAATCGCACATGGAGAAATGTGGTGACACTCTTAAGTAAAAGTAAATAGAAAAAACTGTATGATATTTGTCCACAGCAATTGCTAGCGATTTCAGAGGCTTCCAACGTTCCCAAATCATCGACGGTTTCACGAAATGACAGGCACCACGTGGCCTAGTGTGGCGCTCTACCGCACTAGTCTAATGGCGCTGTTGTACACTAGTTCACGAGGTGAAACAATAACAAAAGCTAAGAAACGGCCGTCACCATGTCAATAAACGCAAGTGAACGCCAATTTTCGTCTTGTTCGAAATTGCTTTGTTGCCTCTTTCCAGCCGTTTTCCCCATTTTACTACATATCTACATATCTGCGAAACATTTCTGCTCATATTTACACAAAACGGACGCAGCCGGTAGGATTCGAACCTACGCTCCCAGAGGGAATCTGATTTCGAGTCAGACGCCTTAACCACTCGGCCACGACTGCCACTGCAGGAGTCTTTCCTTTCTCACATCAAACTGCTACCGTTTTGCTCAATGCATGCCACCTACACGCTAACCCTAATCGTTACAGTAGTGCTGTCACCGATATTCGACGAAATCGCTGCAGAAGTTTCAAAATTTCCGCCTGGACAGGGACTTGAACCCTGGACCCTTAGGTTAAAAGCCTAATGCTCTACCGACTGAGCTATCCGGGCTAAGGTTCGTTACTCGCCTTCGCCTTCCTTCAGAGGTCGCTTTTACAATGTGTGCCACAAGTTTCTTCCTATTGAACTAATCCGCATCTCAGGACCAAATTCTTAAGTAGCAACTCCCACACATTATTGATCACACATATCTAACGCTATGATAACAACAGACCACCATAGATTGCAAAGACAACACACATAAACGAAAATGTACTTGCACTTTCGAGCATACAAGTACACACATCTTGCCCCACTACGTCAGTATTTCGAATTACACAAATGCCTGTTTCTCGCTTGAGTGTTCCATTAAAACTATTCCATATTTCCTTAGACAAAAATGAAGCAAGCGCAGTCGGTAGGACTCGAACCTACGCTCCCAGAGGGAATCTGATTTCTAGTCAGACGCCTTAACCACTCGGCCACGACTGCTGCCGTTGGTCGCTTTCCTCAAAACGTTCAAATACTAACATTTTGGAACAATACGTTGAAGTAAAACCGCACAACAGCACGCTTCTACATAGCTCTCTCTACGGTATTAGATGAGGAGACACGAAATTATTAAAATCTTCGCCCGAACAGGGACTTGAACCCTGGACCCTTAGGTTAAAAGCCTAATGCTCTACCGACTGAGCTATCCGGGCTCATGGTACACGACGTTCATACCGCCGTGATACGCTTGAATGTTTCGAATGCGTATGTGTGCTATCGCAATTGCTGTCTCCTGGCTGCCTTGGCGACTTCCACAGACTTCCCGCTGACGCCACGCTGACGCTTGTCTGCATCGTCTTAATACCTGTTCGTATTTACCAAGTAGCTGCGAGATCTTGAAAGTAACAAACGCTGCATTCTGACGGAAATCGCACATGGAGAAATGTGGTGACACTCTTAAGTAAAAGTAAATAGAAAAAACTGTATGATATTTGTCCACAGCAATTGCTAGCGATTTCAGAGGCTTCCAACGTTCCCAAATCATCGACGGTTTCACGAAATGACAGGCACCACGTGGCCTAGTGTGGCGCTCTACCGCACTAGTCTAATGGCGCTGTTGTACACTAGTTCACGAGGTGAAACAATAACAAAAGCTAAGAAACGGCCGTCACCATGTCAATAAACGCAAGTGAACGCCAATTTTCGTCTTGTTCGAAATTGCTTTGTTGCCTCTTTCCAGCCGTTTTCCCCATTTTACTACATATCTACATATCTGCGAAACATTTCTGCTCATATTTACACAAAACGGACGCAGCCGGTAGGATTCGAACCTACGCTCCCAGAGGGAATCTGATTTCGAGTCAGACGCCTTAACCACTCGGCCACGACTGCCACTGCAGGAGTCTTTCCTTTCTCACATCAAACTGCTACCGTTTTGCTCAATGCATGCCACCTACACGCTAACCCTAATCGTTACAGTAGTGCTGTCACCGATATTCGACGAAATCGCTGCAGAAGTTTCAAAATTTCCGCCTGGACAGGGACTTGAACCCTGGACCCTTAGGTTAAAAGCCTAATGCTCTACCGACTGAGCTATCCGGGCTCACGCTTCGTTACTCGCCTTCGCCTTCCTTCAGAGGTCGCTTTTACAATGTGTGCCACAAGTTTCTTCCTATTGAACTAATCCGCATCTCAGGACCAAATTCTTAAGTAGCAACTCCCACACATTATTGATCACACATATCTAACGCTATGATAACAACAGACCACCATAGATTGCAAAGACAACACACATAAACGAAAATGTACTTGCACTTTCGAGCATACAAGTACACACATCTTGCCCCACTACGTCAGTATTTCGAATTACACAAATGCCTGTTTCTCGCTTGAGTGTTCCATTAAAACTATTCCATATTTCCTTAGACAAAAATGAAGCAAGCGCAGTCGGTAGGACTCGAACCTACGCTCCCAGAGGGAATCTGATTTCTAGTCAGACGCCTTAACCACTCGGCCACGACTGCTGCCGTTGGTCGCTTTCCTCAAAACGTTCAAATACTAACATTTTGGAACAATACGTTGAAGTAAAACCGCACAACAGCACGCTTCTACATAGCTCTCTCTACGGTATTAGATGAGGAGACACGAAATTATTAAAATCTTCGCCCGAACAGGGACTTGAACCCTGGACCCTTAGGTTAAAAGCCTAATGCTCTACCGACTGAGCTATCCGGGCTCATGGTACACGACGTTCATACCGCCGTGATACGCATGAATGTTTCGAATGCGTATGTGTGCTATCGCAATTGCTGTCTCCTGGCTGCCTTGGCGACTTCCACAGACTTCCCGCTGACGCTTGTCTGCATCGTCTTAATACCTGTTCGTATTTACCAAGTAGCTGCGAGATCTTGAAAGTAACAAACGCTGCATTCTGACGGAAATCGCACATGCAGAAATGTGGTGACACTCTAAGTAAAAGTAAATAGAAAAAACTGAATGATATTTGTCCACAGCAATTGCTAGCGATTTCAGAGCTTCCAACGTTCCCAAATCATCGACGGTTTCACGAAATGACAGGCACCACGTGGCCTAGTGTGGCGCTCTACCGCACTAGTCTAATGCGCTGTTGTACACTAGTTCACGAGGTGAAACAATAACAAAGCTAAGAAACGGCCGTCACCATGTCAATAAACGCAAGTGAACGCCAATTTTCGTCTTGTTCGAAATTGCTTTGTTGCCTCTTTCCAGCCGTTTTCCCCATTTTACTACATATCTACATATCTGCGAAACATTTCTGCTCATATTTACACAAAACGGACGCAGCCGGTAGGATTCGAACCTACCGCTCCCAGAGGGAATCTGATTTCGAGTCAGACGCCTTAACCACTCGGCCACGACTGCCACTGCAGGAGTCTTTCCTTTCTCACATCAAACTGCTACCGTTTTGCTCAATGCATGCACCTACACGCTAACCCTAATCGTTACAGTAGTGCTGTCACCGATATTCGACGAAATCGCTGCAGAAGTTTCAAAATTTCCGCCTGGACAGGGACTTGAACCCTGGACCCTTAGGTTAAAAGCCTAATGCTCTACCGACTGAGCTATCCGGGCTCACGCTTCGTTACTCGCCTTCGCCTTCCTTCAGAGGTCGCTTTTACAATGTGTGCCACAAGTTTCTTCCTATTGAAACTAATCCGCATCTCAGGACCAAATTCTTAAGTAGCAACTCCCACACATTATTGATCACACATATCTAACGCTATGATAACAACTGACCACCATAGATTGCAAAGACAACACACATAAACGAAAATGTACTTGCACTTTCGAGCATACAAGTACACACATCTTGCCCCACTACGTCAGTATTTCGAATTACACAAATGCCTGTTTCTCGCTTGAGTGTTCCATTAAAACTATTCCATATTTCCTTAGACAAAAATGAAGCAAGCGCAGTCGGTAGGACTCGAACCTACGCTCCCAGAGGGATCTGATTTCTAGTCAGACGCCTTAACCACTCGGCCACGACTGCTGCCGTTGGTCGCTTTCCTCAAAACGTTCAAATACTAACATTTTGGAACAATACGTTGAAGTAAAACCGCACAACAGCACGCTTCTACATAGCTCTCTCTACGGTATTAGATGAGGAGACACGAAATTATTAAAAATCTTCGCCCGAACAGGGACTTGAACCCTGGACCCTTAGGTTAAAAGCCTAATGCTCTACCGACTGAGCTATCCGGGCTCATGGTACAGGACGTTCATACCGCCGTGATACGCTTGAATGTTTCGAATGCGTATGTGTGCTATCGCAATTGCTGTCTCCTGGCTGCCTTGGCGACTTCCACAGACTTCCCGCTGACGCCACGCTGACGCTTGTCTGCATCGTCTTAATACCTGTTCGTATTTACCAAGTAGCTGCGAGATCTTGAAAGTAACAAACGCTGCATTCTGACGGAAATCGCACATGCAGAAATGTGGTGACACTCTTAAGTAAAAGTAAATAGAAAAAACTGAATGATATTTGTCCACAGCAATTGCTAGCGATTTCAGAGGCTTCCAACGTTCCCAAATCATCGACGTTTCACGAAATGACAGGCACCACGTGGCCTAGTGTGGCGCTCTACCGCACTAGTCTAATGGCGCTGTTGTACACTAGTTCACGAGGTGAAACAATAACAAAAGCTAAGAAACGGCCGTCACCATGTCAATAAACGCAAGTGAACGCCAATTTTCGTCTTGTTCGAAATTGCTTTGTTGCCTCTTTCCAGCCGTTTTCCCCATTTTACTACATATCTACATATCTGCGAAACATTTCTGCTCATATTTACACAAAACGGACGCAGCCGGTAGGATTCGAACCTACGCTCCCAGAGGGAATCTGATTTCGAGTCAGACGCCTTAACCACTCGGCCACGACTGCCACTGCAGGAGTCTTTCCTTTCTCACATCAAACTGCTACCGTTTTGCTCAATGCATGCCACCTACACGCTAACCCTAATCGTTACAGTAGTGCTGTCACCGATATTCGACGAAATCGCTGCAGAAGTTTCAAAATTTCCGCCTGGACAGGGACTTTGAACCCTGGACCCTTAGGTTAAAAGCCTAATGCTCTACCGACTGAGCTATCCGGGCTCACGCTTCGTTACTCGCCTTCGCCTTCCTTCAGAGGTCGCTTTTACAATGTGTGCCACAAGTTTCTTCCTATTGAACTAATCCGCATCTCAGGACCAAATTCTTAAGTAGCAACTCCCACACATTATTGATCACACATATCTAACGCTATGATAACAACAGACCACCATAGATTGCAAAGACAACACACATAAACGAAAATGTACTTGCACTTTCGAGCATACAAGTACACACATCTTGCCCCACTACGTCAGTATTTCGAATTACACAAATGCCTGTTTCTCGCTTGAGTGTTCCATTAAAACTATTCCATATTTCCTTAGACAAAAATGAAGCAAGCGCAGTCGGTAGGACTCGAACCTACGCTCCCAGAGGGAATCTGATTTCTAGTCAGACGCCTTAACCACTCGGCCACGACTGCTGCCGTTGGTCGCTTTCCTCAAACGTTCAAATACTAACATTTTGGAACAATACGTTGAAGTAAAACCGCACAACAGCACGCTTCTACATAGCTCTCTCTACGGTATTAGATGAGGAGACACGAAATTATTAAAATCTTCGCCCGAACAGGGACTTGAACCCTGGACCCTTAGGTTAAAAGCCTAATGCTCTACCGACTGAGCTATCCGGGCTCATGGTACACGACGTTCATACCGCCGTGATACGCTTGAATGTTTCGAATGCGTATGTGTGCTATCGCAATTGCTGTCTCCTGGCTGCCTTGGCGACTTCCACAGACTTCCCGCTGACGCCACGCTGACGCTTGTCTGCATCGTCTAATACCTGTTCGTATTTACCAAGTAGCTGCGAGATCTTGAAAGTAACAAACGCTGCATTCTGACGGAAATCGCACATGCAGAAATGTGGTGACACTCTTAAGTAAAAGTAAATAGAAAAAACTGAATGATATTTGTCCACAGCAATTGCTAGCGATTTCAGAGGCTTCCAACGTTCCCAAATCATCGACGGTTTCACGAAATGACAGGCACCACGTGGCCTAGTGTGGCGCTCTACCGCACTAGTCTAATGGCGCTGTTGTACACTAGTTCACGAGGTGAAACAATAACAAAAGCTAAGAAACGGCCGTCACCATGTCAATAAACGCAAGTGAACGCCAATTTTCGTCTTGTTCGAAATTGCTTTGTTGCCTCTTTCCAGCCGTTTTCCCCATTTTACTACATATCTACATATCTGCGAAACATTTCTGCTCATATTTACACAAAACGGACGCAGCCGGTAGGATTCGAACCTACGCTCCCAGAGGGAATCTGATTTCGAGTCAGACGCCTTAACCACTCGGCCACGACTGCCACTGCAGGAGTCCTTTCCTTTCTCACATCAAACTGCTACCGTTTTGCTCAATGCATGCCACCTACACGCTAACCTAATCGTTACAGTAGTGCTGTCACCGATATTCGACGAAATCGCTGCAGAAGTTTCAAAATTTCCGCCTGGACAGGGACTTGAACCCTGGACCCTTAGGTTAAAAGCCTAATGCTCTACCGACTGAGCTATCCGGGCTCACGCTTCGTTACTCGCCTTCGCCTTCCTTCAGAGGTCGCTTTTACAATGTGTGCCACAAGTTTCTTCCTATTGAACTAATCGCATCTCAGGACCAAAATTCTTAAGTAGCAACTCCCACACATTATTGATCACACATATCTAACGCTATGATAACAACAGACCACCATAGATTGCAAAGACAACACACATAAACGAA
>JAOYRU010001500.1:0-39685 GCA_026315105.1 Locusta migratoria
ACATTGGATTAGCAGTCCAACGCCTTAACCACTCGGCCACCTCGTCCTCTGTGGAAGACGTTGCAACCCACGCGTTACCTTCTTGTAACATGTCATTTGACAGTTAGGAAACACTTCGATTACGTAGCACTGTGCCTTCGATTACAGTCGTAAGATCTACGGCCGTGCATATGATCAAATTTCCAATTTCGAATAATGTAAAGGGACCATCGCCCCTACGTTTCCCGCAAAGGTATAGTCCTCATTCGTCGCCATGTTTCGAGTAATAGTTGCGCAGGGCGTTTCTTGGGAGGGGCGAGCCGCGATCTTGGAGCGTGTCCCCAGGACACGTATTCGTAGGCTGGCGGCATCTCCAGGGGCGGCCGAAATCAGTACTACAGGTTTGTCGGTGGCGAATTTGTTTATCGACGTGCTGCCGGTAAATAAACTGTCGCTACGCAACAGTTGTAGTACACTCCAGGTATTAAAGGCAGTATTCGTTAAAATAGCTACGAGAAATTCCAAATTTAATATAAACAAATGTCATTGTTGCAAAGTACTGTGACGATCCGTGCTCCTCCATACTTCGATTTCGTTACAGAGAGTAGTCGGGGCTACGAAATGCAATCACCTTGTTGTCACTTTGTTGGCCGCTTTTAGATAGTTAGCTATGTATGACGTCTTTAGATAGTGGTGTGTAACAAATCGCATGTGGAAGGGGGATTCGGCAAGAGGCGCGCAACATAAAATTCTTCGACGAGGATGGGATTCGAACCCACGCGTGCAGAGCACATTGGATTAGCAGTCCAACGCCTTAACCACTCGGCCACCTCGTCCTCTGTGGAAGACGTTGCAACCCACCGCGTTACCTTCTTGTAACATGTCATTTGACAGTTAGGAAACACTTCGATTACGTAGCACTGTGCCTTCGATTACAGTCGTAAGATCTACGGGCCGTGCATATGATCAAATTTCCAATTTCGAATAATGTAAAGGGACCATCGCCCTACGTTTCCCGCAAAGGTATAGTCTCATTCGTCGCCATGTTTCGAGTAATAGTTGCGCAGGGCGTTTCTTGGGAGGGGCGAGCCGCGATCTTGGAGCGTGTCCCCAGGACACGTATTCGTAGGCTGGCGGCATCTCCAGGGGCGGCCGAAATCAGTACTACAGGTTTGTCGGTGGCGAATTTGTTTATCGACGTGCTGCCGGTAAATAAACTGTCGCTACGCAACAGTTGTAGTACACTCCAGGTATTAAAGGCAGTATTCGTTAAAATAGCTACGAGAAATTCCAAATTTAATATAAACAAATGTCATTTGTTGCAAAGTACTGTGACGATCCGTGCTCCTCCATACTTCGATTTCGTTACAGAGAGTAGTCGGGGCTACGAAATGCAATCACCTTGTTGTCACTTTGTTGGCCGCTTTTAGATAGTTGCTATGTATGACGTCTTTAGATAGTGGTGTGTAACAAATCGCATGTGGAAGGGGGATTCGGCAAGAGGCGCGCAACATAAAATTCTTCGACGAGGATGGGATTCGAACCCACGCGTGCAGAGCACATTGGATTAGCAGTCCAACGCCTTAACCACTCGGCCACCTCGTCCTCTGTGGAAGACGTTGCAACCCACGCGTTACCTTCTTGTAACATGTCATTTGACAGTTAGGAAACACTTCGATTACGTAGCACTGTGCCTTCGATTACAGTCGTAAGATCTACGGCCGTGCATATGATCAAATTTCCAATTTCGAATAATGTAAAGGGACCATCGCCCTACGTTTCCCGCAAAGGTATAGTCTCATTCGTCGCCATGTTTCGAGTAATAGTTGCGCAGGGGCGTTTCTTGGGAGGGGCGAGCCGCGATCTTGGAGCGTGTCCCCAGGACACGTATTCGTAGGCTGGCGGCATCTCCAGGGGCGGCCGAAATCAGTACTACAGGTTTGTCGGTGGCGAATTTGTTTATCGACGTGCTGCCGGTAAATAAACTGTCGCTACGCAACAGTTGTAGTACACTCCAGGTATTAAAGGCAGTATTCGTTAAAATAGCTACGAGAAATTCCAAATTTAATATAAACAAATGTCATTGTTGCAAAGTACTGTGACGATCCGTGCTCCTCCATACTTCGATTTCGTTACAGAGAGTAGTCGGGGCTACGAAATGCAATCACCTTGTTGTCACTTTGTTGGCCGCTTTTAGATAGTTGCTATGTATGACGTCTTTAGATAGTGGTGTGTAACAAATCGCATGTGGAAGGGGGATTCGGCAAGAGGCGCGCAACATAAAATTCTTCGACGAGGATGGGATTCGAACCCACGCGTGCAGAGCACATTGGATTAGCAGTCCAACGCCTTAACCACTCGGCCACCTCGTCCTCTGTGGAAGACGTTGCAACCCACGCGTTACCTTCTTGTAACATGTCATTTGACAGTTAGGAAACACTTCGATTACGTAGCACTGTGCCTTCGATTACAGTCGTAAGATCTACGGCCGTGCATATGATCAAATTTCCAATTTCGAATAATGTAAAGGGACCATCGCCCTACGTTTCCCGCAAAGGTATAGTCTCATTCGTCGCCATGTTTCGAGTAATAGTTGCGCAGGGCGTTTCTTGGGAGGGGCGAGCCGCGATCTTGGAGCGTGTCCCCAGGACACGTATTCGTAGGCTGGCGGCATCTCCAGGGGCGGCCGAAATCAGTACTACAGGTTTGTCGGTGGCGAATTTGTTTATCGACGTGCTGCCGGTAAATAAACTGTCGCTACGCAACAGTTTGTAGTACACTCCAGGTATTAAAGGCAGTATTCGTTAAAATAGCTACGAGAAATTCCAAATTTAATATAAACAAATGTCATTGTTGCAAAGTACTGTGACGATCCGTGCTCCTCCATACTTCGATTTCGTTACAGAGAGTAGTCGGGGCTACGAAATGCAATCACCTTGTTGTCACTTTGTTGGCCGCTTTTAGATAGTTGCTATGTATGACGTCTTTAGATAGTGGTGTGTAACAAATCGCATGTGGAAGGGGGATTCGGCAAGAGGCGCGCAACATAAAATTCTTCGACGAGGATGGGATTCGAACCCACGCGTGCAGAGCACATTGGATTAGCAGTCCAACGCCTTAACCACTCGGCCACCCTCGTCCTCTGTGGAAGACGTTGCAACCCACGCGTTACCTTCTTGTAACATGTCATTTGACAGTTAGGAAACACTTCGATTACGTAGCACTGTGCCTTCGATTACAGTCGTAAGATCTACGGCCGTGCATATGATCAAATTTCCAATTTCGAATAATGTAAAGGGACCATCGCCCTACGTTTCCCGCAAAGGTATAGTCTCATTCGTCGCCATGTTTCGAGTAATAGTTGCGCAGGGCGTTTCTTGGGAGGGGCGAGCCGCGATCTTGGAGCGTGTCCCCCAGGACACGTATTCGTAGGCTGGCGGCATCTCCAGGGGGCGGCCGAAATCAGTACTACAGGTTTGTCGGTGGCGAATTTGTTTATCGACGTGCTGCCGGTAAATAAACTGTCGCTACGCAACAGTTGTAGTACACTCCAGGTATTAAAGGCAGTATTCGTTAAAATAGCTACGAGAAATTCCAAATTTAATATAAACAAATGTCATTGTTGCAAAGTACTGTGACGATCCGTGCTCCTCCATACTTCGATTTCGTTACAGAGAGTAGTCGGGGCTACGAAATGCAATCACCTTGTTGTCACTTTGTTGGCCGCTTTTAGATAGTTGCTATGTATGACGTCTTTAGATAGTGGTGTGTAACAAATCGCATGTGGAAGGGGGATTCGGCAAGAGGCGCGCAACATAAAATTCTTCGACGAGGATGGGATTCGAACCCACGCGTGCAGAGCACATTGGATTAGCAGTCCAACGCCTTAACCACTCGGCCACCTCGTCCTCTGTGGAAGACGTTGCAACCCACGCGTTACCTTCTTGTAACATGTCATTTGACAGTTAGGAAACACTTCGATTACGTAGCACTGTGCCTTCGATTACAGTCGTAAGATCTACGGCCGTGCATATGATCAAATTTCCAATTTCGAATAATGTAAAGGGACCATCGCCCTACGTTTCCCGCAAAGGTATAGTCTCATTCGTCGCCATGTTTCGAGTAATAGTTGCGCAGGGCGTTTCTTGGGAGGGGCGAGCCGCGATCTTGGAGCGTGTCCCCAGGACACGTATTCGTAGGCTGGCGGCATCTCCAGGGGCGGCCGAAATCAGTACTACAGGTTTGTCGGTGGCGAATTTGTTTATCGACGTGCTGCCGGTAAATAAACTGTCGCTACGCAACAGTTGTAGTACACTCCAGGTATTAAAGGCAGTATTCGTTAAAATAGCTACGAGAAATTCCAAATTTAATATAAACAAAAAATGTCATTGTTGCAAAGTACTGTGACGATCCGTGCTCCTCCATACTTCGATTTCGTTACAGAGAGTAGTCGGGGCTACGAAATGCAATCACCTTGTTGTCACTTTGTTGGCCGCTTTTAGATAGTTGCTATGTATGACGTCTTTAGATAGTGGTGTGTAACAAATCGCATGTGGAAGGGGGATTCGGCAAGAGGCGCGCAACATAAAATTCTTCGACGAGGATGGGATTCGAACCCACGCGTGCAGAGCACATTGGATTAGCAGTCCAACGCCTTAACCACTCGGCCACCTCGTCCTCTGTGGAAGACGTTGCAACCCACGCGTTACCTTCTTGTAACATGTCATTTGACAGTTAGGAAACACTTCGATTACGTAGCACTGTGCCTTCGATTACAGTCGTAAGATCTACGGCGTGCATATGATCAAATTCCATTTCGAATAATGTAAAGGGACCATCGCCCTACGTTTCCCGCAAAGGTATAGTCTCATTCGTCGCCATGTTTCGAGTAATAGTTGCGCAGGGCGTTTCTTGGGAGGGGCGAGCCGCGATCTTGGAGCGTGTCCCCAGGACACGTATTCGTAGGCTGGCGGCATCTCCAGGGGCGGCCGAAATCAGTACTACAGGTTTGTCGGTGGCGAATTTGTTTATCGACGTGCTGCCGGTAAATAAACTGTCGCTACGCAACAGTTGTAGTACACTCCAGGTATTAAAGGCAGTATTCGTTAAAATAGCTACGAGAAATTCCAAATTTAATATAAACAAATGTCATTGTTGCAAAGTACTGTGACGATCCGTGCTCCTCCATACTTCGATTTCGTTACAGAGAGTAGTCGGGGCTACGAAATGCAATCACCTTGTTGTCACTTTGTTGGCCGCTTTTAGATAGTTGCTATGTATGACGTCTTTAGATAGTGGTGTGTAACAAATCGCATGTGGAAGGGGGATTCGGCAAGAGGCGCGCAACATAAAATTCTTCGACGAGGATGGGATTCGAACCCACGCGTGCAGAGCACATTGGATTAGCAGTCCAACGCCTTAACCACTCGGCCACCTCGTCCTCTGTGGAAGACGTTGCAACCCACGCGTTACCTTCTTGTAACATGTCATTTGACAGTTAGGAAACACTTCGATTACGTAGCACTGTGCCTTCGATTACAGTCGTAAGATCTACGGCCGTGCATATGATCAAATTTCCAATTTCGAATAATGTAAAGGGACCATCGCCCTACGTTTCCCGCAAAGGTATAGTCTCATTCGTCGCCATGTTTCGAGTAATAGTTGCGCAGGGCGTTTCTTGGGAGGGGCGAGCCGCGATCTTGGAGCGTGTCCCCAGGACACGTATTCGTAGGCTGGCGGCATCTCCAGGGGCGGCCGAAATCAGTACTACAGGTTTGTCGGTGGCGAATTTGTTTATCGACGTGCTGCCGGTAAATAAACTGTCGCTACGCAACAGTTGTAGTACACTCCAGGTATTAAAGGCAGTATTCGTTAAAATAGCTACGAGAAATTCCAAATTTAATATAAACAAATGTCATTGTTGCAAAGTACTGTGACGATCCGTGCTCCTCCATACTTCGATTTCGTTACAGAGAGTAGTCGGGGCTACGAAATGCAATCACCTTGTTGTCACTTTGTTGGCCGCTTTTAGATAGTTGCTATGTATGACGTCTTTAGATAGTGGTGTGTAACAAATCGCATGTGGAAGGGGGATTCGGCAAGAGGCGCGCAACATAAAATTCTTCGACGAGGATGGGATTCGAACCCACGCGTGCAGAGCACATTGGATTAGCAGTCCAACGCCTTAACCACTCGGCCACCTCGTCCTCTGTGGAAGACGTTGCAACCCACGCGTTACCTTCTTGTAACATGTCATTTGACAGTTAGGAAACACTTCGATTACGTAGCACTGTGCCTTCGATTACAGTCGTAAGATCTACGGCCGTGCATATGATCAAATTTCCAATTTCGAATAATGTAAAGGGACCATCGCCCTACGTTTCCCGCAAAGGTATAGTCTCATTCGTCGCCATGTTTCGAGTAATAGTTGCGCAGGGCGTTTCTTGGGAGGGGCGAGCCGCGATCTTGGAGCGTGTCCCCAGGACACGTATTCGTAGGCTGGCGGCATCTCCAGGGGCGGCCGAAATCAGTACTACAGGTTTGTCGGTGGCGAATTTGTTTATCGACGTGCTGCCGGTAAATAAACTGTCGCTACGCAACAGTTGTAGTACACTCCAGGTATTAAAGGCAGTATTCGTTAAAATAGCTACGAGAAATTCCAAATTTAATATAAACAAATGTCATTGTTGCAAAGTACTGTGACGATCCGTGCTCCTCCATACTTCGATTTCGTTACAGAGAGTAGTCGGGGCTACGAAATGCAATCACCTTGTTGTCACTTTGTTGGCCGCTTTTAGATAGTTGCTATGTATGACGTCTTTAGATAGTGGTGTGTAACAAATCGCATGTGGAAGGGGGATTCGGCAAGAGGCGCGCAACATAAAATTCTTCGACGAGGATGGGATTCGAACCCACGCGTGCAGAGCACATTGGATTAGCAGTCCAACGCCTTAACCACTCGGCCACCTCGTCCTCTGTGGAAGACGTTGCAACCCACGCGTTACCTTCTTGTAACATGTCATTTGACAGTTAGGAAACACTTCGATTACGTAGCACTGTGCCTTCGATTACAGTCGTAAGATCTACGGCCGTGCATATGATCAAATTTCCAATTTCGAATAATGTAAAGGGACCATCGCCCTACGTTTCCCGCAAAGGTATAGTCTCATTCGTCGCCATGTTTCGAGTAATAGTTGCGCAGGGCGTTTCTTGGGAGGGGCGAGCCGCGATCTTGGAGCGTGTCCCCAGGACACGTATTCGTAGGCTGGCGGCATCTCCAGGGGCGGCCGAAATCAGTACTACAGGTTTGTCGGTGGCGAATTTGTTTATCGACGTGCTGCCGGTAAATAAACTGTCGCTACGCAACAGTTGTAGTACACTCCAGGTATTAAAGGCAGTATTCGTTAAAATAGCTACGAGAAATTCCAAATTTAATATAAACAAATGTCATTGTTGCAAAGTACTGTGACGATCCGTGCTCCTCCATACTTCGATTTCGTTACAGAGAGTAGTCGGGGCTACGAAATGCAATCACCTTGTTGTCACTTTGTTGGCCGCTTTTAGATAGTTGCTATGTATGACGTCTTTAGATAGTGGTGTGTAACAAATCGCATGTGGAAGGGGGATTCGGCAAGAGGCGCGCAACATAAAATTCTTCGACGAGGATGGGATTCGAACCCACGCGTGCAGAGCACATTGGATTAGCAGTCCAACGCCTTAACCACTCGGCCACCTCGTCCTCTGTGGAAGACGTTGCAACCCACGCGTTACCTTCTTGTAACATGTCATTTGACAGTTAGGAAACACTTCGATTACGTAGCACTGTGCCTTCGATTACAGTCGTAAGATCTACGGCCGTGCATATGATCAAATTTCCAATTTCGAATAATGTAAAGGGACCATCGCCCTACGTTTCCCGCAAAGGTATAGTCTCATTCGTCGCCATGTTTCGAGTAATAGTTGCGCAGGGCGTTTCTTGGGAGGGGCGAGCCGCGATCTTGGAGCGTGTCCCCAGGACACGTATTCGTAGGCTGGCGGCATCTCCAGGGGCGGCCGAAATCAGTACTACAGGTTTGTCGGTGGCGAATTTGTTTATCGACGTGCTGCCGGTAAATAAACTGTCGCTACGCAACAGTTGTAGTACACTCCAGGTATTAAAGGCAGTATTCGTTAAAATAGCTACGAGAAATTCCAAATTTAATATAAACAAATGTCATTGTTGCAAAGTACTGTGACGATCCGTGCTCCTCCATACTTCGATTTCGTTACAGAGAGTAGTCGGGGCTACGAAATGCAATCACCTTGTTGTCACTTTGTTGGCCGCTTTTAGATAGTTGCTATGTATGACGTCTTTAGATAGTGGTGTGTAACAAATCGCATGTGGAAGGGGGATTCGGCAAGAGGCGCGCAACATAAAATTCTTCGACGAGGATGGGATTCGAACCCACGCGTGCAGAGCACATTGGATTAGCAGTCCAACGCCTTAACCACTCGGCCACCTCGTCCTCTGTGGAAGACGTTGCAACCCACGCGTTACCTTCTTGTAACATGTCATTTGACAGTTAGGAAACACTTCGATTACGTAGCACTGTGCCTTCGATTACAGTCGTAAGATCTACGGCCGTGCATATGATCAAATTTCCAATTTCGAATAATGTAAAGGGACCATCGCCCTACGTTTCCCGCAAAGGTATAGTCTCATTCGTCGCCATGTTTCGAGTAATAGTTGCGCAGGGCGTTTCTTGGGAGGGGCGAGCCGCGATCTTGGAGCGTGTCCCCAGGACACGTATTCGTAGGCTGGCGGCATCTCCAGGGGCGGCCGAAATCAGTACTACAGGTTTGTCGGTGGCGAATTTGTTTATCGACGTGCTGCCGGTAAATAAACTGTCGCTACGCAACAGTTGTAGTACACTCCAGGTATTAAAGGCAGTATTCGTTAAAATAGCTACGAGAAATTCCAAATTTAATATAAACAAATGTCATTGTTGCAAAGTACTGTGACGATCCGTGCTCCTCCATACTTCGATTTCGTTACAGAGAGTAGTCGGGGCTACGAAATGCAATCACCTTGTTGTCACTTTGTTGGCCGCTTTTAGATAGTTGCTATGTATGACGTCTTTAGATAGTGGTGTGTAACAAATCGCATGTGGAAGGGGGATTCGGCAAGAGGCGCGCAACATAAAATTCTTCGACGAGGATGGGATTCGAACCCACGCGTGCAGAGCACATTGGATTAGCAGTCCAACGCCTTAACCACTCGGCCACCTCGTCCTCTGTGGAAGACGTTGCAACCCACGCGTTACCTTCTTGTAACATGTCATTTGACAGTTAGGAAACACTTCGATTACGTAGCACTGTGCCTTCGATTACAGTCGTAAGATCTACGGCCGTGCATATGATCAAATTTCCAATTTCGAATAATGTAAAGGGACCATCGCCCTACGTTTCCCGCAAAGGTATAGTCTCATTCGTCGCCATGTTTCGAGTAATAGTTGCGCAGGGCGTTTCTTGGGAGGGGCGAGCCGCGATCTTGGAGCGTGTCCCCAGGACACGTATTCGTAGGCTGGCGGCATCTCCAGGGGCGGCCGAAATCAGTACTACAGGTTTGTCGGTGGCGAATTTGTTTATCGACGTGCTGCCGGTAAATAAACTGTCGCTACGCAACAGTTGTAGTACACTCCAGGTATTAAAGGCAGTATTCGTTAAAATAGCTACGAGAAATTCCAAATTTAATATAAACAAATGTCATTGTTGCAAAGTACTGTGACGATCCGTGCTCCTCCATACTTCGATTTCGTTACAGAGAGTAGTCGGGGCTACGAAATGCAATCACCTTGTTGTCACTTTGTTGGCCGCTTTTAGATAGTTGCTATGTATGACGTCTTTAGATAGTGGTGTGTAACAAATCGCATGTGGAAGGGGGATTCGGCAAGAGGCGCGCAACATAAAATTCTTCGACGAGGATGGGATTCGAACCCACGCGTGCAGAGCACATTGGATTAGCAGTCCAACGCCTTAACCACTCGGCCACCTCGTCCTCTGTGGAAGACGTTGCAACCCACGCGTTACCTTCTTGTAACATGTCATTTGACAGTTAGGAAACACTTCGATTACGTAGCACTGTGCCTTCGATTACAGTCGTAAGATCTACGGCCGTGCATATGATCAAATTTCCAATTTCGAATAATGTAAAGGGACCATCGCCCTACGTTTCCCGCAAAGGTATAGTCTCATTCGTCGCCATGTTTCGAGTAATAGTTGCGCAGGGCGTTTCTTGGGAGGGGCGAGCCGCGATCTTGGAGCGTGTCCCCAGGACACGTATTCGTAGGCTGGCGGCATCTCCAGGGGCGGCCGAAATCAGTACTACAGGTTTGTCGGTGGCGAATTTGTTTATCGACGTGCTGCCGGTAAATAAACTGTCGCTACGCAACAGTTGTAGTACACTCCAGGTATTAAAGGCAGTATTCGTTAAAATAGCTACGAGAAATTCCAAATTTAATATAAACAAATGTCATTGTTGCAAAGTACTGTGACGATCCGTGCTCCTCCATACTTCGATTTCGTTACAGAGAGTAGTCGGGGCTACGAAATGCAATCACCTTGTTGTCACTTTGTTGGCCGCTTTTAGATAGTTGCTATGTATGACGTCTTTAGATAGTGGTGTGTAACAAATCGCATGTGGAAGGGGGATTCGGCAAGAGGCGCGCAACATAAAATTCTTCGACGAGGATGGGATTCGAACCCACGCGTGCAGAGCACATTGGATTAGCAGTCCAACGCCTTAACCACTCGGCCACCTCGTCCTCTGTGGAAGACGTTGCAACCCACGCGTTACCTTCTTGTAACATGTCATTTGACAGTTAGGAAACACTTCGATTACGTAGCACTGTGCCTTCGATTACAGTCGTAAGATCTACGGCCGTGCATATGATCAAATTTCCAATTTCGAATAATGTAAAGGGACCATCGCCCTACGTTTCCCGCAAAGGTATAGTCTCATTCGTCGCCATGTTTCGAGTAATAGTTGCGCAGGGCGTTTCTTGGGAGGGGCGAGCCGCGATCTTGGAGCGTGTCCCCAGGACACGTATTCGTAGGCTGGCGGCATCTCCAGGGGCGGCCGAAATCAGTACTACAGGTTTGTCGGTGGCGAATTTGTTTATCGACGTGCTGCCGGTAAATAAACTGTCGCTACGCAACAGTTGTAGTACACTCCAGGTATTAAAGGCAGTATTCGTTAAAATAGCTACGAGAAATTCCAAATTTAATATAAACAAATGTCATTGTTGCAAAGTACTGTGACGATCCGTGCTCCTCCATACTTCGATTTCGTTACAGAGAGTAGTCGGGGCTACGAAATGCAATCACCTTGTTGTCACTTTGTTGGCCGCTTTTAGATAGTTGCTATGTATGACGTCTTTAGATAGTGGTGTGTAACAAATCGCATGTGGAAGGGGGATTCGGCAAGAGGCGCGCAACATAAAATTCTTCGACGAGGATGGGATTCGAACCCACGCGTGCAGAGCACATTGGATTAGCAGTCCAACGCCTTAACCACTCGGCCACCTCGTCCTCTGTGGAAGACGTTGCAACCCACGCGTTACCTTCTTGTAACATGTCATTTGACAGTTAGGAAACACTTCGATTACGTAGCACTGTGCCTTCGATTACAGTCGTAAGATCTACGGCCGTGCATATGATCAAATTTCCAATTTCGAATAATGTAAAGGGACCATCGCCCTACGTTTCCCGCAAAGGTATAGTCTCATTCGTCGCCATGTTTCGAGTAATAGTTGCGCAGGGCGTTTCTTGGGAGGGGCGAGCCGCGATCTTGGAGCGTGTCCCCAGGACACGTATTCGTAGGCTGGCGGCATCTCCAGGGGCGGCCGAAATCAGTACTACAGGTTTGTCGGTGGCGAATTTGTTTATCGACGTGCTGCCGGTAAATAAACTGTCGCTACGCAACAGTTGTAGTACACTCCAGGTATTAAAGGCAGTATTCGTTAAAATAGCTACGAGAAATTCCAAATTTAATATAAACAAATGTCATTGTTGCAAAGTACTGTGACGATCCGTGCTCCTCCATACTTCGATTTCGTTACAGAGAGTAGTCGGGGCTACGAAATGCAATCACCTTGTTGTCACTTTGTTGGCCGCTTTTAGATAGTTGCTATGTATGACGTCTTTAGATAGTGGTGTGTAACAAATCGCATGTGGAAGGGGGATTCGGCAAGAGGCGCGCAACATAAAATTCTTCGACGAGGATGGGATTCGAACCCACGCGTGCAGAGCACATTGGATTAGCAGTCCAACGCCTTAACCACTCGGCCACCTCGTCCTCTGTGGAAGACGTTGCAACCCACGCGTTACCTTCTTGTAACATGTCATTTGACAGTTAGGAAACACTTCGATTACGTAGCACTGTGCCTTCGATTACAGTCGTAAGATCTACGGCCGTGCATATGATCAAATTTCCAATTTCGAATAATGTAAAGGGACCATCGCCCTACGTTTCCCGCAAAGGTATAGTCTCATTCGTCGCCATGTTTCGAGTAATAGTTGCGCAGGGCGTTTCTTGGGAGGGGCGAGCCGCGATCTTGGAGCGTGTCCCCAGGACACGTATTCGTAGGCTGGCGGCATCTCCAGGGGCGGCCGAAATCAGTACTACAGGTTTGTCGGTGGCGAATTTGTTTATCGACGTGCTGCCGGTAAATAAACTGTCGCTACGCAACAGTTGTAGTACACTCCAGGTATTAAAGGCAGTATTCGTTAAAATAGCTACGAGAAATTCCAAATTTAATATAAACAAATGTCATTGTTGCAAAGTACTGTGACGATCCGTGCTCCTCCATACTTCGATTTCGTTACAGAGAGTAGTCGGGGCTACGAAATGCAATCACCTTGTTGTCACTTTGTTGGCCGCTTTTAGATAGTTGCTATGTATGACGTCTTTAGATAGTGGTGTGTAACAAATCGCATGTGGAAGGGGGATTCGGCAAGAGGCGCGCAACATAAAATTCTTCGACGAGGATGGGATTCGAACCCACGCGTGCAGAGCACATTGGATTAGCAGTCCAACGCCTTAACCACTCGGCCACCTCGTCCTCTGTGGAAGACGTTGCAACCCACGCGTTACCTTCTTGTAACATGTCATTTGACAGTTAGGAAACACTTCGATTACGTAGCACTGTGCCTTCGATTACAGTCGTAAGATCTACGGCCGTGCATATGATCAAATTTCCAATTTCGAATAATGTAAAGGGACCATCGCCCTACGTTTCCCGCAAAGGTATAGTCTCATTCGTCGCCATGTTTCGAGTAATAGTTGCGCAGGGCGTTTCTTGGGAGGGGCGAGCCGCGATCTTGGAGCGTGTCCCCAGGACACGTATTCGTAGGCTGGCGGCATCTCCAGGGGCGGCCGAAATCAGTACTACAGGTTTGTCGGTGGCGAATTTGTTTATCGACGTGCTGCCGGTAAATAAACTGTCGCTACGCAACAGTTGTAGTACACTCCAGGTATTAAAGGCAGTATTCGTTAAAATAGCTACGAGAAATTCCAAATTTAATATAAACAAATGTCATTGTTGCAAAGTACTGTGACGATCCGTGCTCCTCCATACTTCGATTTCGTTACAGAGAGTAGTCGGGGCTACGAAATGCAATCACCTTGTTGTCACTTTGTTGGCCGCTTTTAGATAGTTGCTATGTATGACGTCTTTAGATAGTGGTGTGTAACAAATCGCATGTGGAAGGGGGATTCGGCAAGAGGCGCGCAACATAAAATTCTTCGACGAGGATGGGATTCGAACCCACGCGTGCAGAGCACATTGGATTAGCAGTCCAACGCCTTAACCACTCGGCCACCTCGTCCTCTGTGGAAGACGTTGCAACCCACGCGTTACCTTCTTGTAACATGTCATTTGACAGTTAGGAAACACTTCGATTACGTAGCACTGTGCCTTCGATTACAGTCGTAAGATCTACGGCCGTGCATATGATCAAATTTCCAATTTCGAATAATGTAAAGGGACCATCGCCCTACGTTTCCCGCAAAGGTATAGTCTCATTCGTCGCCATGTTTCGAGTAATAGTTGCGCAGGGCGTTTCTTGGGAGGGGCGAGCCGCGATCTTGGAGCGTGTCCCCAGGACACGTATTCGTAGGCTGGCGGCATCTCCAGGGGCGGCCGAAATCAGTACTACAGGTTTGTCGGTGGCGAATTTGTTTATCGACGTGCTGCCGGTAAATAAACTGTCGCTACGCAACAGTTGTAGTACACTCCAGGTATTAAAGGCAGTATTCGTTAAAATAGCTACGAGAAATTCCAAATTTAATATAAACAAATGTCATTGTTGCAAAGTACTGTGACGATCCGTGCTCCTCCATACTTCGATTTCGTTACAGAGAGTAGTCGGGGCTACGAAATGCAATCACCTTGTTGTCACTTTGTTGGCCGCTTTTAGATAGTTGCTATGTATGACGTCTTTAGATAGTGGTGTGTAACAAATCGCATGTGGAAGGGGGATTCGGCAAGAGGCGCGCAACATAAAATTCTTCGACGAGGATGGGATTCGAACCCACGCGTGCAGAGCACATTGGATTAGCAGTCCAACGCCTTAACCACTCGGCCACCTCGTCCTCTGTGGAAGACGTTGCAACCCACGCGTTACCTTCTTGTAACATGTCATTTGACAGTTAGGAAACACTTCGATTACGTAGCACTGTGCCTTCGATTACAGTCGTAAGATCTACGGCCGTGCATATGATCAAATTTCCAATTTCGAATAATGTAAAGGGACCATCGCCCTACGTTTCCCGCAAAGGTATAGTCTCATTCGTCGCCATGTTTCGAGTAATAGTTGCGCAGGGCGTTTCTTGGGAGGGGCGAGCCGCGATCTTGGAGCGTGTCCCCAGGACACGTATTCGTAGGCTGGCGGCATCTCCAGGGGCGGCCGAAATCAGTACTACAGGTTTGTCGGTGGCGAATTTGTTTATCGACGTGCTGCCGGTAAATAAACTGTCGCTACGCAACAGTTGTAGTACACTCCAGGTATTAAAGGCAGTATTCGTTAAAATAGCTACGAGAAATTCCAAATTTAATATAAACAAATGTCATTGTTGCAAAGTACTGTGACGATCCGTGCTCCTCCATACTTCGATTTCGTTACAGAGAGTAGTCGGGGCTACGAAATGCAATCACCTTGTTGTCACTTTGTTGGCCGCTTTTAGATAGTTGCTATGTATGACGTCTTTAGATAGTGGTGTGTAACAAATCGCATGTGGAAGGGGGATTCGGCAAGAGGCGCGCAACATAAAATTCTTCGACGAGGATGGGATTCGAACCCACGCGTGCAGAGCACATTGGATTAGCAGTCCAACGCCTTAACCACTCGGCCACCTCGTCCTCTGTGGAAGACGTTGCAACCCACGCGTTACCTTCTTGTAACATGTCATTTGACAGTTAGGAAACACTTCGATTACGTAGCACTGTGCCTTCGATTACAGTCGTAAGATCTACGGCCGTGCATATGATCAAATTTCCAATTTCGAATAATGTAAAGGGACCATCGCCCTACGTTTCCCGCAAAGGTATAGTCTCATTCGTCGCCATGTTTCGAGTAATAGTTGCGCAGGGCGTTTCTTGGGAGGGGCGAGCCGCGATCTTGGAGCGTGTCCCCAGGACACGTATTCGTAGGCTGGCGGCATCTCCAGGGGCGGCCGAAATCAGTACTACAGGTTTGTCGGTGGCGAATTTGTTTATCGACGTGCTGCCGGTAAATAAACTGTCGCTACGCAACAGTTGTAGTACACTCCAGGTATTAAAGGCAGTATTCGTTAAAATAGCTACGAGAAATTCCAAATTTAATATAAACAAATGTCATTGTTGCAAAGTACTGTGACGATCCGTGCTCCTCCATACTTCGATTTCGTTACAGAGAGTAGTCGGGGCTACGAAATGCAATCACCTTGTTGTCACTTTGTTGGCCGCTTTTAGATAGTTGCTATGTATGACGTCTTTAGATAGTGGTGTGTAACAAATCGCATGTGGAAGGGGGATTCGGCAAGAGGCGCGCAACATAAAATTCTTCGACGAGGATGGGATTCGAACCCACGCGTGCAGAGCACATTGGATTAGCAGTCCAACGCCTTAACCACTCGGCCACCTCGTCCTCTGTGGAAGACGTTGCAACCCACGCGTTACCTTCTTGTAACATGTCATTTGACAGTTAGGAAACACTTCGATTACGTAGCACTGTGCCTTCGATTACAGTCGTAAGATCTACGGCCGTGCATATGATCAAATTTCCAATTTCGAATAATGTAAAGGGACCATCGCCCTACGTTTCCCGCAAAGGTATAGTCTCATTCGTCGCCATGTTTCGAGTAATAGTTGCGCAGGGCGTTTCTTGGGAGGGGCGAGCCGCGATCTTGGAGCGTGTCCCCAGGACACGTATTCGTAGGCTGGCGGCATCTCCAGGGGCGGCCGAAATCAGTACTACAGGTTTTGTCGGTGGCGAATTTGTTTATCGACGTGCTGCCGGTAAATAAACTGTCGCTACGCAACAGTTGTAGTACACTCCAGGTATTAAAGGCAGTATTCGTTAAAATAGCTACGAGAAATTCCAAATTTAATATAAACAAATGTCATTGTTGCAAAGTACTGTGACGATCCGTGCTCCTCCATACTTCGATTTCGTTACAGAGAGTAGTCGGGGCTACGAAATGCAATCACCTTGTTGTCACTTTGTTGGCCGCTTTTAGATAGTTGCTATGTATGACGTCTTTAGATAGTGGTGTGTAACAAATCGCATGTGGAAGGGGGATTCGGCAAGAGGCGCGCAACATAAAATTCTTCGACGAGGATGGGATTCGAACCCACGCGTGCAGAGCACATTGGATTAGCAGTCCAACGCCTTAACCACTCGGCCACCTCGTCCTCTGTGGAAGACGTTGCAACCCACGCGTTACCTTCTTGTAACATGTCATTTGACAGTTAGGAAACACTTCGATTACGTAGCACTGTGCCTTCGATTACAGTCGTAAGATCTACGGCCGTGCATATGATCAAATTTCCAATTTCGAATAATGTAAAGGGACCATCGCCCTACGTTTCCCGCAAAGGTATAGTCTCATTCGTCGCCATGTTTCGAGTAATAGTTGCGCAGGGCGTTTCTTGGGAGGGGCGAGCCGCGATCTTGGAGCGTGTCCCCAGGACACGTATTCGTAGGCTGGCGGCATCTCCAGGGGCGGCCGAAATCAGTACTACAGGTTTGTCGGTGGCGAATTTGTTTATCGACGTGCTGCCGGTAAATAAACTGTCGCTACGCAACAGTTGTAGTACACTCCAGGTATTAAAGGCAGTATTCGTTAAAATAGCTACGAGAAATTCCAAATTTAATATAAACAAATGTCATTGTTGCAAAGTACTGTGACGATCCGTGCTCCTCCATACTTCGATTTCGTTACAGAGAGTAGTCGGGGCTACGAAATGCAATCACCTTGTTGTCACTTTGTTGGCCGCTTTTAGATAGTTGCTATGTATGACGTCTTTAGATAGTGGTGTGTAACAAATCGCATGTGGAAGGGGGATTCGGCAAGAGGCGCGCAACATAAAATTCTTCGACGAGGATGGGATTCGAACCCACGCGTGCAGAGCACATTGGATTAGCAGTCCAACGCCTTAACCACTCGGCCACCTCGTCCTCTGTGGAAGACGTTGCAACCCACGCGTTACCTTCTTGTAACATGTCATTTGACAGTTAGGAAACACTTCGATTACGTAGCACTGTGCCTTCGATTACAGTCGTAAGATCTACGGCCGTGCATATGATCAAATTTCCAATTTCGAATAATGTAAAGGGACCATCGCCCTACGTTTCCCGCAAAGGTATAGTCTCATTCGTCGCCATGTTTCGAGTAATAGTTGCGCAGGGCGTTTCTTGGGAGGGGCGAGCCGCGATCTTGGAGCGTGTCCCCAGGACACGTATTCGTAGGCTGGCGGCATCTCCAGGGGCGGCCGAAATCAGTACTACAGGTTTGTCGGTGGCGAATTTGTTTATCGACGTGCTGCCGGTAAATAAACTGTCGCTACGCAACAGTTGTAGTACACTCCAGGTATTAAAGGCAGTATTCGTTAAAATAGCTACGAGAAATTCCAAATTTAATATAAACAAATGTCATTGTTGCAAAGTACTGTGACGATCCGTGCTCCTCCATACTTCGATTTCGTTACAGAGAGTAGTCGGGGCTACGAAATGCAATCACCTTGTTGTCACTTTGTTGGCCGCTTTTAGATAGTTGCTATGTATGACGTCTTTAGATAGTGGTGTGTAACAAATCGCATGTGGAAGGGGGATTCGGCAAGAGGCGCGCAACATAAAATTCTTCGACGAGGATGGGATTCGAACCCACGCGTGCAGAGCACATTGGATTAGCAGTCCAACGCCTTAACCACTCGGCCACCTCGTCCTCTGTGGAAGACGTTGCAACCCACGCGTTACCTTCTTGTAACATGTCATTTGACAGTTAGGAAACACTTCGATTACGTAGCACTGTGCCTTCGATTACAGTCGTAAGATCTACGGCCGTGCATATGATCAAATTTCCAATTTCGAATAATGTAAAGGGACCATCGCCCTACGTTTCCCGCAAAGGTATAGTCTCATTCGTCGCCATGTTTCGAGTAATAGTTGCGCAGGGCGTTTCTTGGGAGGGGCGAGCCGCGATCTTGGAGCGTGTCCCCAGGACACGTATTCGTAGGCTGGCGGCATCTCCAGGGGCGGCCGAAATCAGTACTACAGGTTTGTCGGTGGCGAATTTGTTTATCGACGTGCTGCCGGTAAATAAACTGTCGCTACGCAACAGTTGTAGTACACTCCAGGTATTAAAGGCAGTATTCGTTAAAATAGCTACGAGAAATTCCAAATTTAATATAAACAAATGTCATTGTTGCAAAGTACTGTGACGATCCGTGCTCCTCCATACTTCGATTTCGTTACAGAGAGTAGTCGGGGCTACGAAATGCAATCACCTTGTTGTCACTTTGTTGGCCGCTTTTAGATAGTTGCTATGTATGACGTCTTTAGATAGTGGTGTGTAACAAATCGCATGTGGAAGGGGGATTCGGCAAGAGGCGCGCAACATAAAATTCTTCGACGAGGATGGGATTCGAACCCACGCGTGCAGAGCACATTGGATTAGCAGTCCAACGCCTTAACCACTCGGCCACCTCGTCCTCTGTGGAAGACGTTGCAACCCACGCGTTACCTTCTTGTAACATGTCATTTGACAGTTAGGAAACACTTCGATTACGTAGCACTGTGCCTTCGATTACAGTCGTAAGATCTACGGCCGTGCATATGATCAAATTTCCAATTTCGAATAATGTAAAGGGACCATCGCCCTACGTTTCCCGCAAAGGTATAGTCTCATTCGTCGCCATGTTTCGAGTAATAGTTGCGCAGGGCGTTTCTTGGGAGGGGCGAGCCGCGATCTTGGAGCGTGTCCCCAGGACACGTATTCGTAGGCTGGCGGCATCTCCAGGGGCGGCCGAAATCAGTACTACAGGTTTGTCGGTGGCGAATTTGTTTATCGACGTGCTGCCGGTAAATAAACTGTCGCTACGCAACAGTTGTAGTACACTCCAGGTATTAAAGGCAGTATTCGTTAAAATAGCTACGAGAAACTCCAAATTTAATATAAACAAATGTCATTGTTGCAAAGTACTGTGACGATCCGTGCTCCTCCATACTTCGATTTCGTTACAGAGAGTAGTCGGGGCTACGAAATGCAATCACCTTGTTGTCACTTTGTTGGCCGCTTTTAGATAGTTGCTATGTATGACGTCTTTAGATAGTGGTGTGTAACAAATCGCATGTGGAAGGGGGATTCGGCAAGAGGCGCGCAACATAAAATTCTTCGACGAGGATGGGATTCGAACCCACGCGTGCAGAGCACATTGGATTAGCAGTCCAACGCCTTAACCACTCGGCCACCTCGTCCTCTGTGGAAGACGTTGCAACCCACGCGTTACCTTCTTGTAACATGTCATTTGACAGTTAGGAAACACTTCGATTACGTAGCACTGTGCCTTCGATTACAGTCGTAAGATCTACGGCCGTGCATATGATCAAATTTCCAATTTCGAATAATGTAAAGGGACCATCGCCCTACGTTTCCCGCAAAGGTATAGTCTCATTCGTCGCCATGTTTCGAGTAATAGTTGCGCAGGGCGTTTCTTGGGAGGGGCGAGCCGCGATCTTGGAGCGTGTCCCCAGGACACGTATTCGTAGGCTGGCGGCATCTCCAGGGGCGGCCGAAATCAGTACTACAGGTTTGTCGGTGGCGAATTTGTTTATCGACGTGCTGCCGGTAAATAAACTGTCGCTACGCAACAGTTGTAGTACACTCCAGGTATTAAAGGCAGTATTCGTTAAAATAGCTACGAGAAATTCCAAATTTAATATAAACAAATGTCATTGTTGCAAAGTACTGTGACGATCCGTGCTCCTCCATACTTCGATTTCGTTACAGAGAGTAGTCGGGGCTACGAAATGCAATCACCTTGTTGTCACTTTGTTGGCCGCTTTTAGATAGTTGCTATGTATGACGTCTTTAGATAGTGGTGTGTAACAAATCGCATGTGGAAGGGGGATTCGGCAAGAGGCGCGCAACATAAAATTCTTCGACGAGGATGGGATTCGAACCCACGCGTGCAGAGCACATTGGATTAGCAGTCCAACGCCTTAACCACTCGGCCACCTCGTCCTCTGTGGAAGACGTTGCAACCCACGCGTTACCTTCTTGTAACATGTCATTTGACAGTTAGGAAACACTTCGATTACGTAGCACTGTGCCTTCGATTACAGTCGTAAGATCTACGGCCGTGCATATGATCAAATTTCCAATTTCGAATAATGTAAAGGGACCATCGCCCTACGTTTCCCGCAAAGGTATAGTCTCATTCGTCGCCATGTTTCGAGTAATAGTTGCGCAGGGCGTTTCTTGGGAGGGGCGAGCCGCGATCTTGGAGCGTGTCCCCAGGACACGTATTCGTAGGCTGGCGGCATCTCCAGGGGCGGCCGAAATCAGTACTACAGGTTTTGTCGGTGGCGAATTTGTTTATCGACGTGCTGCCGGTAAATAAACTGTCGCTACGCAACAGTTGTAGTACACTCCAGGTATTAAAGGCAGTATTCGTTAAAATAGCTACGAGAAATTCCAAATTTAATATAAACAAATGTCATTGTTGCAAAGTACTGTGACGATCCGTGCTCCTCCATACTTCGATTTCGTTACAGAGAGTAGTCGGGGCTACGAAATGCAATCACCTTGTTGTCACTTTGTTGGCCGCTTTTAGATAGTTGCTATGTATGACGTCTTTAGATAGTGGTGTGTAACAAATCGCATGTGGAAGGGGGATTCGGCAAGAGGCGCGCAACATAAAATTCTTCGACGAGGATGGGATTCGAACCCACGCGTGCAGAGCACATTGGATTAGCAGTCCAACGCCTTAACCACTCGGCCACCTCGTCCTCTGTGGAAGACGTTGCAACCCACGCGTTACCTTCTTGTAACATGTCATTTGACAGTTAGGAAACACTTCGATTACGTAGCACTGTGCCTTCGATTACAGTCGTAAGATCTACGGCCGTGCATATGATCAAATTTCCAATTTCGAATAATGTAAAGGGACCATCGCCCTACGTTTCCCGCAAAGGTATAGTCTCATTCGTCGCCATGTTTCGAGTAATAGTTGCGCAGGGCGTTTCTTGGGAGGGGCGAGCCGCGATCTTGGAGCGTGTCCCCAGGACACGTATTCGTAGGCTGGCGGCATCTCCAGGGGCGGCCGAAATCAGTACTACAGGTTTGTCGGTGGCGAATTTGTTTATCGACGTGCTGCCGGTAAATAAACTGTCGCTACGCAACAGTTGTAGTACACTCCAGGTATTAAAGGCAGTATTCGTTAAAATAGCTACGAGAAACTCCAAATTTAATATAAACAAATGTCATTGTTGCAAAGTACTGTGACGATCCGTGCTCCTCCATACTTCGATTTCGTTACAGAGAGTAGTCGGGGCTACGAAATGCAATCACCTTGTTGTCACTTTGTTGGCCGCTTTTAGATAGTTGCTATGTATGACGTCTTTAGATAGTGGTGTGTAACAAATCGCATGTGGAAGGGGGATTCGGCAAGAGGCGCGCAACATAAAATTCTTCGACGAGGATGGGATTCGAACCCACGCGTGCAGAGCACATTGGATTAGCAGTCCAACGCCTTAACCACTCGGCCACCTCGTCCTCTGTGGAAGACGTTGCAACCCACGCGTTACCTTCTTGTAACATGTCATTTGACAGTTAGGAAACACTTCGATTACGTAGCACTGTGCCTTCGATTACAGTCGTAAGATCTACGGCCGTGCATATGATCAAATTTCCAATTTCGAATAATGTAAAGGGACCATCGCCCTACGTTTCCCGCAAAGGTATAGTCTCATTCGTCGCCATGTTTCGAGTAATAGTTGCGCAGGGCGTTTCTTGGGAGGGGCGAGCCGCGATCTTGGAGCGTGTCCCCAGGACACGTATTCGTAGGCTGGCGGCATCTCCAGGGGCGGCCGAAATCAGTACTACAGGTTTGTCGGTGGCGAATTTGTTTATCGACGTGCTGCCGGTAAATAAACTGTCGCTACGCAACAGTTGTAGTACACTCCAGGTATTAAAGGCAGTATTCGTTAAAATAGCTACGAGAAATTCCAAATTTAATATAAACAAATGTCATTGTTGCAAAGTACTGTGACGATCCGTGCTCCTCCATACTTCGATTTCGTTACAGAGAGTAGTCGGGGCTACGAAATGCAATCACCTTGTTGTCACTTTGTTGGCCGCTTTTAGATAGTTGCTATGTATGACGTCTTTAGATAGTGGTGTGTAACAAATCGCATGTGGAAGGGGGATTCGGCAAGAGGCGCGCAACATAAAATTCTTCGACGAGGATGGGATTCGAACCCACGCGTGCAGAGCACATTGGATTAGCAGTCCAACGCCTTAACCACTCGGCCACCTCGTCCTCTGTGGAAGACGTTGCAACCCACGCGTTACCTTCTTGTAACATGTCATTTGACAGTTAGGAAACACTTCGATTACGTAGCACTGTGCCTTCGATTACAGTCGTAAGATCTACGGCCGTGCATATGATCAAATTTCCAATTTCGAATAATGTAAAGGGACCATCGCCCTACGTTTCCCGCAAAGGTATAGTCTCATTCGTCGCCATGTTTCGAGTAATAGTTGCGCAGGGCGTTTCTTGGGAGGGGCGAGCCGCGATCTTGGAGCGTGTCCCCAGGACACGTATTCGTAGGCTGGCGGCATCTCCAGGGGCGGCCGAAATCAGTACTACAGGTTTTGTCGGTGGCGAATTTGTTTATCGACGTGCTGCCGGTAAATAAACTGTCGCTACGCAACAGTTGTAGTACACTCCAGGTATTAAAGGCAGTATTCGTTAAAATAGCTACGAGAAATTCCAAATTTAATATAAACAAATGTCATTGTTGCAAAGTACTGTGACGATCCGTGCTCCTCCATACTTCGATTTCGTTACAGAGAGTAGTCGGGGCTACGAAATGCAATCACCTTGTTGTCACTTTGTTGGCCGCTTTTAGATAGTTGCTATGTATGACGTCTTTAGATAGTGGTGTGTAACAAATCGCATGTGGAAGGGGGATTCGGCAAGAGGCGCGCAACATAAAATTCTTCGACGAGGATGGGATTCGAACCCACGCGTGCAGAGCACATTGGATTAGCAGTCCAACGCCTTAACCACTCGGCCACCTCGTCCTCTGTGGAAGACGTTGCAACCCACGCGTTACCTTCTTGTAACATGTCATTTGACAGTTAGGAAACACTTCGATTACGTAGCACTGTGCCTTCGATTACAGTCGTAAGATCTACGGCCGTGCATATGATCAAATTTCCAATTTCGAATAATGTAAAGGGACCATCGCCCTACGTTTCCCGCAAAGGTATAGTCTCATTCGTCGCCATGTTTCGAGTAATAGTTGCGCAGGGCGTTTCTTGGGAGGGGCGAGCCGCGATCTTGGAGCGTGTCCCCAGGACACGTATTCGTAGGCTGGCGGCATCTCCAGGGGCGGCCGAAATCAGTACTACAGGTTTGTCGGTGGCGAATTTGTTTATCGACGTGCTGCCGGTAAATAAACTGTCGCTACGCAACAGTTGTAGTACACTCCAGGTATTAAAGGCAGTATTCGTTAAAATAGCTACGAGAAATTCCAAATTTAATATAAACAAATGTCATTGTTGCAAAGTACTGTGACGATCCGTGCTCCTCCATACTTCGATTTCGTTACAGAGAGTAGTCGGGGCTACGAAATGCAATCACCTTGTTGTCACTTTGTTGGCCGCTTTTAGATAGTTGCTATGTATGACGTCTTTAGATAGTGGTGTGTAACAAATCGCATGTGGAAGGGGGATTCGGCAAGAGGCGCGCAACATAAAATTCTTCGACGAGGATGGGATTCGAACCCACGCGTGCAGAGCACATTGGATTAGCAGTCCAACGCCTTAACCACTCGGCCACCTCGTCCTCTGTGGAAGACGTTGCAACCCACGCGTTACCTTCTTGTAACATGTCATTTGACAGTTAGGAAACACTTCGATTACGTAGCACTGTGCCTTCGATTACAGTCGTAAGATCTACGGCCGTGCATATGATCAAATTTCCAATTTCGAATAATGTAAAGGGACCATCGCCCTACGTTTCCCGCAAAGGTATAGTCTCATTCGTCGCCATGTTTCGAGTAATAGTTGCGCAGGGCGTTTCTTGGGAGGGGCGAGCCGCGATCTTGGAGCGTGTCCCCAGGACACGTATTCGTAGGCTGGCGGCATCTCCAGGGGCGGCCGAAATCAGTACTACAGGTTTGTCGGTGGCGAATTTGTTTATCGACGTGCTGCCGGTAAATAAACTGTCGCTACGCAACAGTTGTAGTACACTCCAGGTATTAAAGGCAGTATTCGTTAAAATAGCTACGAGAAATTCCAAATTTAATATAAACAAATGTCATTGTTGCAAAGTACTGTGACGATCCGTGCTCCTCCATACTTCGATTTCGTTACAGAGAGTAGTCGGGGCTACGAAATGCAATCACCTTGTTGTCACTTTGTTGGCCGCTTTTAGATAGTTGCTATGTATGACGTCTTTAGATAGTGGTGTGTAACAAATCGCATGTGGAAGGGGGATTCGGCAAGAGGCGCGCAACATAAAATTCTTCGACGAGGATGGGATTCGAACCCACGCGTGCAGAGCACATTGGATTAGCAGTCCAACGCCTTAACCACTCGGCCACCTCGTCCTCTGTGGAAGACGTTGCAACCCACGCGTTACCTTCTTGTAACATGTCATTTGACAGTTAGGAAACACTTCGATTACGTAGCACTGTGCCTTCGATTACAGTCGTAAGATCTACGGCCGTGCATATGATCAAATTTCCAATTTCGAATAATGTAAAGGGACCATCGCCCTACGTTTCCCGCAAAGGTATAGTCTCATTCGTCGCCATGTTTCGAGTAATAGTTGCGCAGGGCGTTTCTTGGGAGGGGCGAGCCGCGATCTTGGAGCGTGTCCCCAGGACACGTATTCGTAGGCTGGCGGCATCTCCAGGGGCGGCCGAAATCAGTACTACAGGTTTGTCGGTGGCGAATTTGTTTATCGACGTGCTGCCGGTAAATAAACTGTCGCTACGCAACAGTTGTAGTACACTCCAGGTATTAAAGGCAGTATTCGTTAAAATAGCTACGAGAAATTCCAAATTTAATATAAACAAATGTCATTGTTGCAAAGTACTGTGACGATCCGTGCTCCTCCATACTTCGATTTCGTTACAGAGAGTAGTCGGGGCTACGAAATGCAATCACCTTGTTGTCACTTTGTTGGCCGCTTTTAGATAGTT
Organism: Locusta migratoria; assembly: GCA_026315105.1. NCBI lineage: Eukaryota > Metazoa > Arthropoda > Insecta > Orthoptera > Acrididae > Locusta > Locusta migratoria. The sequence goes on from JAOYRU010001500.1 coordinate 25,936, forward strand.
GCTATGTATGACGTCTTTAGATAGTGGTGTGTAACAAATCGCATGTGGAAGGGGGATTCGGCAAGAGGCGCGCAACATAAAATTCTTCGACGAGGATGGGATTCGAACCCACGCGTGCAGAGCACATTGGATTAGCAGTCCAACGCCTTAACCACTCGGCCACCTCGTCCTCTGTGGAAGACGTTGCAACCCACGCGTTACCTTCTTGTAACATGTCATTTGACAGTTAGGAAACACTTCGATTACGTAGCACTGTGCCTTCGATTACAGTCGTAAGATCTACGGCCGTGCATATGATCAAATTTCCAATTTCGAATAATGTAAAGGGACCATCGCCCTACGTTTCCCGCAAAGGTATAGTCTCATTCGTCGCCATGTTTCGAGTAATAGTTGCGCAGGGCGTTTCTTGGGAGGGGCGAGCCGCGATCTTGGAGCGTGTCCCCAGGACACGTATTCGTAGGCTGGCGGCATCTCCAGGGGCGGCCGAAATCAGTACTACAGGTTTGTCGGTGGCGAATTTGTTTATCGACGTGCTGCCGGTAAATAAACTGTCGCTACGCAACAGTTGTAGTACACTCCAGGTATTAAAGGCAGTATTCGTTAAAATAGCTACGAGAAATTCCAAATTTAATATAAACAAATGTCATTGTTGCAAAGTACTGTGACGATCCGTGCTCCTCCATACTTCGATTTCGTTACAGAGAGTAGTCGGGGCTACGAAATGCAATCACCTTGTTGTCACTTTGTTGGCCGCTTTTAGATAGTTGCTATGTATGACGTCTTTAGATAGTGGTGTGTAACAAATCGCATGTGGAAGGGGGATTCGGCAAGAGGCGCGCAACATAAAATTCTTCGACGAGGATGGGATTCGAACCCACGCGTGCAGAGCACATTGGATTAGCAGTCCAACGCCTTAACCACTCGGCCACCTCGTCCTCTGTGGAAGACGTTGCAACCCACGCGTTACCTTCTTGTAACATGTCATTTGACAGTTAGGAAACACTTCGATTACGTAGCACTGTGCCTTCGATTACAGTCGTAAGATCTACGGCCGTGCATATGATCAAATTTCCAATTTCGAATAATGTAAAGGGACCATCGCCCTACGTTTCCCGCAAAGGTATAGTCTCATTCGTCGCCATGTTTCGAGTAATAGTTGCGCAGGGCGTTTCTTGGGAGGGGCGAGCCGCGATCTTGGAGCGTGTCCCCAGGACACGTATTCGTAGGCTGGCGGCATCTCCAGGGGCGGCCGAAATCAGTACTACAGGTTTGTCGGTGGCGAATTTGTTTATCGACGTGCTGCCGGTAAATAAACTGTCGCTACGCAACAGTTGTAGTACACTCCAGGTATTAAAGGCAGTATTCGTTAAAATAGCTACGAGAAATTCCAAATTTAATATAAACAAATGTCATTGTTGCAAAGTACTGTGACGATCCGTGCTCCTCCATACTTCGATTTCGTTACAGAGAGTAGTCGGGGCTACGAAATGCAATCACCTTGTTGTCACTTTGTTGGCCGCTTTTAGATAGTTGCTATGTATGACGTCTTTAGATAGTGGTGTGTAACAAATCGCATGTGGAAGGGGGATTCGGCAAGAGGCGCGCAACATAAAATTCTTCGACGAGGATGGGATTCGAACCCACGCGTGCAGAGCACATTGGATTAGCAGTCCAACGCCTTAACCACTCGGCCACCTCGTCCTCTGTGGAAGACGTTGCAACCCACGCGTTACCTTCTTGTAACATGTCATTTGACAGTTAGGAAACACTTCGATTACGTAGCACTGTGCCTTCGATTACAGTCGTAAGATCTACGGCCGTGCATATGATCAAATTTCCAATTTCGAATAATGTAAAGGGACCATCGCCCTACGTTTCCCGCAAAGGTATAGTCTCATTCGTCGCCATGTTTCGAGTAATAGTTGCGCAGGGCGTTTCTTGGGAGGGGCGAGCCGCGATCTTGGAGCGTGTCCCCAGGACACGTATTCGTAGGCTGGCGGCATCTCCAGGGGCGGCCGAAATCAGTACTACAGGTTTGTCGGTGGCGAATTTGTTTATCGACGTGCTGCCGGTAAATAAACTGTCGCTACGCAACAGTTGTAGTACACTCCAGGTATTAAAGGCAGTATTCGTTAAAATAGCTACGAGAAATTCCAAATTTAATATAAACAAATGTCATTGTTGCAAAGTACTGTGACGATCCGTGCTCCTCCATACTTCGATTTCGTTACAGAGAGTAGTCGGGGCTACGAAATGCAATCACCTTGTTGTCACTTTGTTGGCCGCTTTTAGATAGTTGCTATGTATGACGTCTTTAGATAGTGGTGTGTAACAAATCGCATGTGGAAGGGGGATTCGGCAAGAGGCGCGCAACATAAAATTCTTCGACGAGGATGGGATTCGAACCCACGCGTGCAGAGCACATTGGATTAGCAGTCCAACGCCTTAACCACTCGGCCACCTCGTCCTCTGTGGAAGACGTTGCAACCCACGCGTTACCTTCTTGTAACATGTCATTTGACAGTTAGGAAACACTTCGATTACGTAGCACTGTGCCTTCGATTACAGTCGTAAGATCTACGGCCGTGCATATGATCAAATTTCCAATTTCGAATAATGTAAAGGGACCATCGCCCTACGTTTCCCGCAAAGGTATAGTCTCATTCGTCGCCATGTTTCGAGTAATAGTTGCGCAGGGCGTTTCTTGGGAGGGGCGAGCCGCGATCTTGGAGCGTGTCCCCAGGACACGTATTCGTAGGCTGGCGGCATCTCCAGGGGCGGCCGAAATCAGTACTACAGGTTTGTCGGTGGCGAATTTGTTTATCGACGTGCTGCCGGTAAATAAACTGTCGCTACGCAACAGTTGTAGTACACTCCAGGTATTAAAGGCAGTATTCGTTAAAATAGCTACGAGAAATTCCAAATTTAATATAAACAAATGTCATTGTTGCAAAGTACTGTGACGATCCGTGCTCCTCCATACTTCGATTTCGTTACAGAGAGTAGTCGGGGCTACGAAATGCAATCACCTTGTTGTCACTTTGTTGGCCGCTTTTAGATAGTTGCTATGTATGACGTCTTTAGATAGTGGTGTGTAACAAATCGCATGTGGAAGGGGGATTCGGCAAGAGGCGCGCAACATAAAATTCTTCGACGAGGATGGGATTCGAACCCACGCGTGCAGAGCACATTGGATTAGCAGTCCAACGCCTTAACCACTCGGCCACCTCGTCCTCTGTGGAAGACGTTGCAACCCACGCGTTACCTTCTTGTAACATGTCATTTGACAGTTAGGAAACACTTCGATTACGTAGCACTGTGCCTTCGATTACAGTCGTAAGATCTACGGCCGTGCATATGATCAAATTTCCAATTTCGAATAATGTAAAGGGACCATCGCCCTACGTTTCCCGCAAAGGTATAGTCTCATTCGTCGCCATGTTTCGAGTAATAGTTGCGCAGGGCGTTTCTTGGGAGGGGCGAGCCGCGATCTTGGAGCGTGTCCCCAGGACACGTATTCGTAGGCTGGCGGCATCTCCAGGGGCGGCCGAAATCAGTACTACAGGTTTGTCGGTGGCGAATTTGTTTATCGACGTGCTGCCGGTAAATAAACTGTCGCTACGCAACAGTTGTAGTACACTCCAGGTATTAAAGGCAGTATTCGTTAAAATAGCTACGAGAAATTCCAAATTTAATATAAACAAATGTCATTGTTGCAAAGTACTGTGACGATCCGTGCTCCTCCATACTTCGATTTCGTTACAGAGAGTAGTCGGGGCTACGAAATGCAATCACCTTGTTGTCACTTTGTTGGCCGCTTTTAGATAGTTGCTATGTATGACGTCTTTAGATAGTGGTGTGTAACAAATCGCATGTGGAAGGGGGATTCGGCAAGAGGCGCGCAACATAAAATTCTTCGACGAGGATGGGATTCGAACCCACGCGTGCAGAGCACATTGGATTAGCAGTCCAACGCCTTAACCACTCGGCCACCTCGTCCTCTGTGGAAGACGTTGCAACCCACGCGTTACCTTCTTGTAACATGTCATTTGACAGTTAGGAAACACTTCGATTACGTAGCACTGTGCCTTCGATTACAGTCGTAAGATCTACGGCCGTGCATATGATCAAATTTCCAATTTCGAATAATGTAAAGGGACCATCGCCCTACGTTTCCCGCAAAGGTATAGTCTCATTCGTCGCCATGTTTCGAGTAATAGTTGCGCAGGGCGTTTCTTGGGAGGGGCGAGCCGCGATCTTGGAGCGTGTCCCCAGGACACGTATTCGTAGGCTGGCGGCATCTCCAGGGGCGGCCGAAATCAGTACTACAGGTTTGTCGGTGGCGAATTTGTTTATCGACGTGCTGCCGGTAAATAAACTGTCGCTACGCAACAGTTGTAGTACACTCCAGGTATTAAAGGCAGTATTCGTTAAAATAGCTACGAGAAATTCCAAATTTAATATAAACAAATGTCATTGTTGCAAAGTACTGTGACGATCCGTGCTCCTCCATACTTCGATTTCGTTACAGAGAGTAGTCGGGGCTACGAAATGCAATCACCTTGTTGTCACTTTGTTGGCCGCTTTTAGATAGTTGCTATGTATGACGTCTTTAGATAGTGGTGTGTAACAAATCGCATGTGGAAGGGGGATTCGGCAAGAGGCGCGCAACATAAAATTCTTCGACGAGGATGGGATTCGAACCCACGCGTGCAGAGCACATTGGATTAGCAGTCCAACGCCTTAACCACTCGGCCACCTCGTCCTCTGTGGAAGACGTTGCAACCCACGCGTTACCTTCTTGTAACATGTCATTTGACAGTTAGGAAACACTTCGATTACGTAGCACTGTGCCTTCGATTACAGTCGTAAGATCTACGGCCGTGCATATGATCAAATTTCCAATTTCGAATAATGTAAAGGGACCATCGCCCTACGTTTCCCGCAAAGGTATAGTCTCATTCGTCGCCATGTTTCGAGTAATAGTTGCGCAGGGCGTTTCTTGGGAGGGGCGAGCCGCGATCTTGGAGCGTGTCCCCAGGACACGTATTCGTAGGCTGGCGGCATCTCCAGGGGCGGCCGAAATCAGTACTACAGGTTTGTCGGTGGCGAATTTGTTTATCGACGTGCTGCCGGTAAATAAACTGTCGCTACGCAACAGTTGTAGTACACTCCAGGTATTAAAGGCAGTATTCGTTAAAATAGCTACGAGAAATTCCAAATTTAATATAAACAAATGTCATTGTTGCAAAGTACTGTGACGATCCGTGCTCCTCCATACTTCGATTTCGTTACAGAGAGTAGTCGGGGCTACGAAATGCAATCACCTTGTTGTCACTTTGTTGGCCGCTTTTAGATAGTTGCTATGTATGACGTCTTTAGATAGTGGTGTGTAACAAATCGCATGTGGAAGGGGGATTCGGCAAGAGGCGCGCAACATAAAATTCTTCGACGAGGATGGGATTCGAACCCACGCGTGCAGAGCACATTGGATTAGCAGTCCAACGCCTTAACCACTCGGCCACCTCGTCCTCTGTGGAAGACGTTGCAACCCACGCGTTACCTTCTTGTAACATGTCATTTGACAGTTAGGAAACACTTCGATTACGTAGCACTGTGCCTTCGATTACAGTCGTAAGATCTACGGCCGTGCATATGATCAAATTTCCAATTTCGAATAATGTAAAGGGACCATCGCCCTACGTTTCCCGCAAAGGTATAGTCTCATTCGTCGCCATGTTTCGAGTAATAGTTGCGCAGGGCGTTTCTTGGGAGGGGCGAGCCGCGATCTTGGAGCGTGTCCCCAGGACACGTATTCGTAGGCTGGCGGCATCTCCAGGGGCGGCCGAAATCAGTACTACAGGTTTGTCGGTGGCGAATTTGTTTATCGACGTGCTGCCGGTAAATAAACTGTCGCTACGCAACAGTTGTAGTACACTCCAGGTATTAAAGGCAGTATTCGTTAAAATAGCTACGAGAAATTCCAAATTTAATATAAACAAATGTCATTGTTGCAAAGTACTGTGACGATCCGTGCTCCTCCATACTTCGATTTCGTTACAGAGAGTAGTCGGGGCTACGAAATGCAATCACCTTGTTGTCACTTTGTTGGCCGCTTTTAGATAGTTGCTATGTATGACGTCTTTAGATAGTGGTGTGTAACAAATCGCATGTGGAAGGGGGATTCGGCAAGAGGCGCGCAACATAAAATTCTTCGACGAGGATGGGATTCGAACCCACGCGTGCAGAGCACATTGGATTAGCAGTCCAACGCCTTAACCACTCGGCCACCTCGTCCTCTGTGGAAGACGTTGCAACCCACGCGTTACCTTCTTGTAACATGTCATTTGACAGTTAGGAAACACTTCGATTACGTAGCACTGTGCCTTCGATTACAGTCGTAAGATCTACGGCCGTGCATATGATCAAATTTCCAATTTCGAATAATGTAAAGGGACCATCGCCCTACGTTTCCCGCAAAGGTATAGTCTCATTCGTCGCCATGTTTCGAGTAATAGTTGCGCAGGGCGTTTCTTGGGAGGGGCGAGCCGCGATCTTGGAGCGTGTCCCCAGGACACGTATTCGTAGGCTGGCGGCATCTCCAGGGGCGGCCGAAATCAGTACTACAGGTTTGTCGGTGGCGAATTTGTTTATCGACGTGCTGCCGGTAAATAAACTGTCGCTACGCAACAGTTGTAGTACACTCCAGGTATTAAAGGCAGTATTCGTTAAAATAGCTACGAGAAATTCCAAATTTAATATAAACAAATGTCATTGTTGCAAAGTACTGTGACGATCCGTGCTCCTCCATACTTCGATTTCGTTACAGAGAGTAGTCGGGGCTACGAAATGCAATCACCTTGTTGTCACTTTGTTGGCCGCTTTTAGATAGTTGCTATGTATGACGTCTTTAGATAGTGGTGTGTAACAAATCGCATGTGGAAGGGGGATTCGGCAAGAGGCGCGCAACATAAAATTCTTCGACGAGGATGGGATTCGAACCCACGCGTGCAGAGCACATTGGATTAGCAGTCCAACGCCTTAACCACTCGGCCACCTCGTCCTCTGTGGAAGACGTTGCAACCCACGCGTTACCTTCTTGTAACATGTCATTTGACAGTTAGGAAACACTTCGATTACGTAGCACTGTGCCTTCGATTACAGTCGTAAGATCTACGGCCGTGCATATGATCAAATTTCCAATTTCGAATAATGTAAAGGGACCATCGCCCTACGTTTCCCGCAAAGGTATAGTCTCATTCGTCGCCATGTTTCGAGTAATAGTTGCGCAGGGCGTTTCTTGGGAGGGGCGAGCCGCGATCTTGGAGCGTGTCCCCAGGACACGTATTCGTAGGCTGGCGGCATCTCCAGGGGCGGCCGAAATCAGTACTACAGGTTTGTCGGTGGCGAATTTGTTTATCGACGTGCTGCCGGTAAATAAACTGTCGCTACGCAACAGTTGTAGTACACTCCAGGTATTAAAGGCAGTATTCGTTAAAATAGCTACGAGAAATTCCAAATTTAATATAAACAAATGTCATTGTTGCAAAGTACTGTGACGATCCGTGCTCCTCCATACTTCGATTTCGTTACAGAGAGTAGTCGGGGCTACGAAATGCAATCACCTTGTTGTCACTTTGTTGGCCGCTTTTAGATAGTTGCTATGTATGACGTCTTTAGATAGTGGTGTGTAACAAATCGCATGTGGAAGGGGGATTCGGCAAGAGGCGCGCAACATAAAATTCTTCGACGAGGATGGGATTCGAACCCACGCGTGCAGAGCACATTGGATTAGCAGTCCAACGCCTTAACCACTCGGCCACCTCGTCCTCTGTGGAAGACGTTGCAACCCACGCGTTACCTTCTTGTAACATGTCATTTGACAGTTAGGAAACACTTCGATTACGTAGCACTGTGCCTTCGATTACAGTCGTAAGATCTACGGCCGTGCATATGATCAAATTTCCAATTTCGAATAATGTAAAGGGACCATCGCCCTACGTTTCCCGCAAAGGTATAGTCTCATTCGTCGCCATGTTTCGAGTAATAGTTGCGCAGGGCGTTTCTTGGGAGGGGCGAGCCGCGATCTTGGAGCGTGTCCCCAGGACACGTATTCGTAGGCTGGCGGCATCTCCAGGGGCGGCCGAAATCAGTACTACAGGTTTGTCGGTGGCGAATTTGTTTATCGACGTGCTGCCGGTAAATAAACTGTCGCTACGCAACAGTTGTAGTACACTCCAGGTATTAAAGGCAGTATTCGTTAAAATAGCTACGAGAAATTCCAAATTTAATATAAACAAATGTCATTGTTGCAAAGTACTGTGACGATCCGTGCTCCTCCATACTTCGATTTCGTTACAGAGAGTAGTCGGGGCTACGAAATGCAATCACCTTGTTGTCACTTTGTTGGCCGCTTTTAGATAGTTGCTATGTATGACGTCTTTAGATAGTGGTGTGTAACAAATCGCATGTGGAAGGGGGATTCGGCAAGAGGCGCGCAACATAAAATTCTTCGACGAGGATGGGATTCGAACCCACGCGTGCAGAGCACATTGGATTAGCAGTCCAACGCCTTAACCACTCGGCCACCTCGTCCTCTGTGGAAGACGTTGCAACCCACGCGTTACCTTCTTGTAACATGTCATTTGACAGTTAGGAAACACTTCGATTACGTAGCACTGTGCCTTCGATTACAGTCGTAAGATCTACGGCCGTGCATATGATCAAATTTCCAATTTCGAATAATGTAAAGGGACCATCGCCCTACGTTTCCCGCAAAGGTATAGTCTCATTCGTCGCCATGTTTCGAGTAATAGTTGCGCAGGGCGTTTCTTGGGAGGGGCGAGCCGCGATCTTGGAGCGTGTCCCCAGGACACGTATTCGTAGGCTGGCGGCATCTCCAGGGGCGGCCGAAATCAGTACTACAGGTTTGTCGGTGGCGAATTTGTTTATCGACGTGCTGCCGGTAAATAAACTGTCGCTACGCAACAGTTGTAGTACACTCCAGGTATTAAAGGCAGTATTCGTTAAAATAGCTACGAGAAATTCCAAATTTAATATAAACAAATGTCATTGTTGCAAAGTACTGTGACGATCCGTGCTCCTCCATACTTCGATTTCGTTACAGAGAGTAGTCGGGGCTACGAAATGCAATCACCTTGTTGTCACTTTGTTGGCCGCTTTTAGATAGTTGCTATGTATGACGTCTTTAGATAGTGGTGTGTAACAAATCGCATGTGGAAGGGGATTCGGCAAGAGGCGCGCAACATAAAATTCTTCGACGAGGATGGGATTCGAACCCACGCGTGCAGAGCACATTGGATTAGCAGTCCAACGCCTTAACCACTCGGCCACCTCGTCCTCTGTGGAAGACGTTGCAACCCACGCGTTACCTTCTTGTAACATGTCATTTGACAGTTAGGAAACACTTCGATTACGTAGCACTGTGCCTTCGATTACAGTCGTAAGATCTACGGCCGTGCATATGATCAAATTTCCAATTTCGAATAATGTAAAGGGACCATCGCCCTACGTTTCCCGCAAAGGTATAGTCTCATTCGTCGCCATGTTTCGAGTAATAGTTGCGCAGGGCGTTTCTTGGGAGGGGCGAGCCGCGATCTTGGAGCGTGTCCCCAGGACACGTATTCGTAGGCTGGCGGCATCTCCAGGGGCGGCCGAAATCAGTACTACAGGTTTGTCGGTGGCGAATTTGTTTATCGACGTGCTGCCGGTAAATAAACTGTCGCTACGCAACAGTTGTAGTACACTCCAGGTATTAAAGGCAGTATTCGTTAAAATAGCTACGAGAAATTCCAAATTTAATATAAACAAATGTCATTGTTGCAAAGTACTGTGACGATCCGTGCTCCTCCATACTTCGATTTCGTTACAGAGAGTAGTCGGGGCTACGAAATGCAATCACCTTGTTGTCACTTTGTTGGCCGCTTTTAGATAGTTGCTATGTATGACGTCTTTAGATAGTGGTGTGTAACAAATCGCATGTGGAAGGGGGATTCGGCAAGAGGCGCGCAACATAAAATTCTTCGACGAGGATGGGATTCGAACCCACGCGTGCAGAGCACATTGGATTAGCAGTCCAACGCCTTAACCACTCGGCCACCTCGTCCTCTGTGGAAGACGTTGCAACCCACGCGTTACCTTCTTGTAACATGTCATTTGACAGTTAGGAAACACTTCGATTACGTAGCACTGTGCCTTCGATTACAGTCGTAAGATCTACGGCCGTGCATATGATCAAATTTCCAATTTCGAATAATGTAAAGGGACCATCGCCCTACGTTTCCCGCAAAGGTATAGTCTCATTCGTCGCCATGTTTCGAGTAATAGTTGCGCAGGGCGTTTCTTGGGAGGGGCGAGCCGCGATCTTGGAGCGTGTCCCCAGGACACGTATTCGTAGGCTGGCGGCATCTCCAGGGGCGGCCGAAATCAGTACTACAGGTTTGTCGGTGGCGAATTTGTTTATCGACGTGCTGCCGGTAAATAAACTGTCGCTACGCAACAGTTGTAGTACACTCCAGGTATTAAAGGCAGTATTCGTTAAAATAGCTACGAGAAATTCCAAATTTAATATAAACAAATGTCATTGTTGCAAAGTACTGTGACGATCCGTGCTCCTCCATACTTCGATTTCGTTACAGAGAGTAGTCGGGGCTACGAAATGCAATCACCTTGTTGTCACTTTGTTGGCCGCTTTTAGATAGTTGCTATGTATGACGTCTTTAGATAGTGGTGTGTAACAAATCGCATGTGGAAGGGGGATTCGGCAAGAGGCGCGCAACATAAAATTCTTCGACGAGGATGGGATTCGAACCCACGCGTGCAGAGCACATTGGATTAGCAGTCCAACGCCTTAACCACTCGGCCACCTCGTCCTCTGTGGAAGACGTTGCAACCCACGCGTTACCTTCTTGTAACATGTCATTTGACAGTTAGGAAACACTTCGATTACGTAGCACTGTGCCTTCGATTACAGTCGTAAGATCTACGGCCGTGCATATGATCAAATTTCCAATTTCGAATAATGTAAAGGGACCATCGCCCTACGTTTCCCGCAAAGGTATAGTCTCATTCGTCGCCATGTTTCGAGTAATAGTTGCGCAGGGCGTTTCTTGGGAGGGGCGAGCCGCGATCTTGGAGCGTGTCCCCAGGACACGTATTCGTAGGCTGGCGGCATCTCCAGGGGCGGCCGAAATCAGTACTACAGGTTTGTCGGTGGCGAATTTGTTTATCGACGTGCTGCCGGTAAATAAACTGTCGCTACGCAACAGTTGTAGTACACTCCAGGTATTAAAGGCAGTATTCGTTAAAATAGCTACGAGAAATTCCAAATTTAATATAAACAAATGTCATTGTTGCAAAGTACTGTGACGATCCGTGCTCCTCCATACTTCGATTTCGTTACAGAGAGTAGTCGGGGCTACGAAATGCAATCACCTTGTTGTCACTTTGTTGGCCGCTTTTAGATAGTTGCTATGTATGACGTCTTTAGATAGTGGTGTGTAACAAATCGCATGTGGAAGGGGGATTCGGCAAGAGGCGCGCAACATAAAATTCTTCGACGAGGATGGGATTCGAACCCACGCGTGCAGAGCACATTGGATTAGCAGTCCAACGCCTTAACCACTCGGCCACCTCGTCCTCTGTGGAAGACGTTGCAACCCACGCGTTACCTTCTTGTAACATGTCATTTGACAGTTAGGAAACACTTCGATTACGTAGCACTGTGCCTTCGATTACAGTCGTAAGATCTACGGCCGTGCATATGATCAAATTTCCAATTTCGAATAATGTAAAGGGACCATCGCCCTACGTTTCCCGCAAAGGTATAGTCTCATTCGTCGCCATGTTTCGAGTAATAGTTGCGCAGGGCGTTTCTTGGGAGGGGCGAGCCGCGATCTTGGAGCGTGTCCCCAGGACACGTATTCGTAGGCTGGCGGCATCTCCAGGGGCGGCCGAAATCAGTACTACAGGTTTGTCGGTGGCGAATTTGTTTATCGACGTGCTGCCGGTAAATAAACTGTCGCTACGCAACAGTTGTAGTACACTCCAGGTATTAAAGGCAGTATTCGTTAAAATAGCTACGAGAAATTCCAAATTTAATATAAACAAATGTCATTGTTGCAAAGTACTGTGACGATCCGTGCTCCTCCATACTTCGATTTCGTTACAGAGAGTAGTCGGGGCTACGAAATGCAATCACCTTGTTGTCACTTTGTTGGCCGCTTTTAGATAGTTGCTATGTATGACGTCTTTAGATAGTGGTGTGTAACAAATCGCATGTGGAAGGGGGATTCGGCAAGAGGCGCGCAACATAAAATTCTTCGACGAGGATGGGATTCGAACCCACGCGTGCAGAGCACATTGGATTAGCAGTCCAACGCCTTAACCACTCGGCCACCTCGTCCTCTGTGGAAGACGTTGCAACCCACGCGTTACCTTCTTGTAACATGTCATTTGACAGTTAGGAAACACTTCGATTACGTAGCACTGTGCCTTCGATTACAGTCGTAAGATCTACGGCCGTGCATATGATCAAATTTCCAATTTCGAATAATGTAAAGGGACCATCGCCCTACGTTTCCCGCAAAGGTATAGTCTCATTCGTCGCCATGTTTCGAGTAATAGTTGCGCAGGGCGTTTCTTGGGAGGGGCGAGCCGCGATCTTGGAGCGTGTCCCCAGGACACGTATTCGTAGGCTGGCGGCATCTCCAGGGGCGGCCGAAATCAGTACTACAGGTTTGTCGGTGGCGAATTTGTTTATCGACGTGCTGCCGGTAAATAAACTGTCGCTACGCAACAGTTGTAGTACACTCCAGGTATTAAAGGCAGTATTCGTTAAAATAGCTACGAGAAATTCCAAATTTAATATAAACAAATGTCATTGTTGCAAAGTACTGTGACGATCCGTGCTCCTCCATACTTCGATTTCGTTACAGAGAGTAGTCGGGGCTACGAAATGCAATCACCTTGTTGTCACTTTGTTGGCCGCTTTTAGATAGTTGCTATGTATGACGTCTTTAGATAGTGGTGTGTAACAAATCGCATGTGGAAGGGGGATTCGGCAAGAGGCGCGCAACATAAAATTCTTCGACGAGGATGGGATTCGAACCCACGCGTGCAGAGCACATTGGATTAGCAGTCCAACGCCTTAACCACTCGGCCACCTCGTCCTCTGTGGAAGACGTTGCAACCCACGCGTTACCTTCTTGTAACATGTCATTTGACAGTTAGGAAACACTTCGATTACGTAGCACTGTGCCTTCGATTACAGTCGTAAGATCTACGGCCGTGCATATGATCAAATTTCCAATTTCGAATAATGTAAAGGGACCATCGCCCTACGTTTCCCGCAAAGGTATAGTCTCATTCGTCGCCATGTTTCGAGTAATAGTTGCGCAGGGCGTTTCTTGGGAGGGGCGAGCCGCGATCTTGGAGCGTGTCCCCAGGACACGTATTCGTAGGCTGGCGGCATCTCCAGGGGCGGCCGAAATCAGTACTACAGGTTTGTCGGTGGCGAATTTGTTTATCGACGTGCTGCCGGTAAATAAACTGTCGCTACGCAACAGTTGTAGTACACTCCAGGTATTAAAGGCAGTATTCGTTAAAATAGCTACGAGAAATTCCAAATTTAATATAAACAAATGTCATTGTTGCAAAGTACTGTGACGATCCGTGCTCCTCCATACTTCGATTTCGTTACAGAGAGTAGTCGGGGCTACGAAATGCAATC
>JAOYRU010001501.1:0-32110 GCA_026315105.1 Locusta migratoria
AAAACCGTTCATTTTATTTAGAAACAAGCCAGTCTTTTATATATAGTGACAGTGGCATATGTGGTGTTACTGATGCTGCCGTTGCCTCCAGCAGCTCCGACAATCATACAGCCCCTCCCTCTATAGTAGTTATTTTTTGTCATCTTAAAGCAGAACGTTTTGTTTCTGTATTGCAGTCGATTGTGCCGCATATTTCTCGTCTTTTTTAAGAAAACCGTTTATTTTATTTAGAAACAAGCCAGTCTTTTATATATAGTGACAGTGGCATATGTGGTGTTGCTGATGCTGCCGTTGCCTCCAGCAGCTCCGACAATCATACAGCCCCTCCCTCTATAGTAGTTATTTTTTGTCATCTTAAAGCAGAACGTTTTGTTTCTGTATTGCAGTCGATTGTGCCGCATATTTCTCGTCTTTTTTTAAGAAAACCGTTCATTTTATTTAGAAACAAGCCAGTCTTTTATATATAGTGACAGTGGCATATGTGGTGTTACTGATGCTGCCGTTGCCTCCAGCAGCTCCGACAATCATACAGCCCCTCCCTCTATAGTAGTTATTTTTTGTCATCTTAAAGCAGAACGTTTTGTTTCTGTATTGCAGTCGATTGTGCCGCATATTTCTCGTCTTTTTAAGAAAACCGTTTATTTTATTTAGAAACAAGCCAGTCTTTTATATATAGTGACAGTGGCATATGTGGTGTTGCTGATGCTGCCGTTGCCTCCAGCAGCTCCGACAATCATACAGCCCCTCCCTCTATAGTAGTTATTTTTTGTCATCTTAAAGCAGAACGTTTTGTTCTGTATTGCAGTCGATTGTGCCGCATATTTCTCGTCTTTTTTAAGAAAACCGTTCATTTTATTAGAAACATGCCAGTCTTTTATATATAGTGACAGTGGCATATGTGGTGTTACTGATGCTGCCGTTGCCTCCAGCAGCTCCGACAATCATACAGCCCCTCCCTCTATAGTAGTTATTTTTTTGTCATCTTAAAGCAGAACGTTTTGTTTCTGTATTGCAGTCGATTGTGCCGCATATTTCTCGTCTTTTTTAAGAAAACCGTTCATTTTTATTTAGAAACAAGCCAGTCTTTTATATATAGTGACAGTGGCATATGTGGTGTTGCTGATGCTGCCGTTGCCTCCAGCAGCTCCGACAATCATACAGCCCCTCCCTCTATAGTAGTTTTTTTTTGTCATCTTAAAGCAGAACGTTTTGTTTCTGTATTGCAGTCGATTGTGCCGCATATTTCTCGTCTTTTTTAAGAAAACCGTTCATTTTATTTAGAAACAAGCCAGTCTTTTATATATAGTGACAGTGGCATATGTGGTGTTACTGATGCTGCCGTTGCCTCCAGCAGCTCCGACAATCATACAGCCCCTCCCTCTATAGTAGTTATTTATTGTCATCTTAAAGCAGAACGTTTTGTTTCTGTATTGCAGTCGATTGTGCCGCATATTTCTCGTCTTTTTTTAAGAAAACCGTTCATTTTATTTAGAAACAAGCCAGTCTTTTATATATAGTGACAGTGGCATATGTGGTGTTACTGATGCTGCCGTTGCCTCCAGCAGCTCCGACAATCATACAGCCCCTCCCTCTATAGTAAGTTATTTTTTGTCATCTTAAAGCAGAACGTTTTGTTTCTGTATTGCAGTCGATTGTGCCGCATATTTCTCGTCTTTTTTAAGAAAACCGTTCATTTTATTTAGAAACAAGCCAGTCTTTTATATATAGTGACAGTGGCATATGTGGTGTTACTGATGTTGCCGTTGCCTCCAGCAGCTCCGACAATCATACAGCCCCTCCCTCTATAGTAGTTATTTTTTGTCATCTTAAAGCAGAACGTTTTGCTTCTGTATTGCAGTCGATTGTGCCGCATATTTCTCGTCTTTTTTAAGAAAACCGTTCATTTTATTTAGAAACAAGCCAGTCTTTTATATATAGTGACAGTGGCATATGTGGTGTTACTGATGCTGCCGTTGCCTCCAGCAGCTCCGACAATCATACAGCCCCTCCCTCTATAGTAGTTATTTTTTGTCATCTTAAAGCAGAACGTTTTGTTTCTGTATTGCAGTCGATTGTGCCGCATATTTCTCGTCTTTTTTAAGAAAACCGTTCATTTTATTTAGAAACAAGCCAGTCTTTTATATATAGTGACAGTGGCATATGTGGTGTTACTGATGCTGCCGTTGCCTCCAGCAGCTCCGACAATCATACAGCCCCTCCCTCTATAGTAGTTATTTTTTGTCATCTTAAAGCAGAACGTTTTGTTTCTGTATTGCAGTCGATTGTGCCGCATATTTCTCGTCTTTTTTAAGAAAACCGTTCATTTTATTTAGAAACAAGCCAGTCTTTTATATATAGTGACAGTGGCATATGTGGTGTTACTGATGCTGCCGTTGCCTCCAGCAGCTCCGACAATCATACAGCCCCTCCCTCTATAGTAGTTATTTTTTGTCATCTTAAAGCAGAACGTTTTGTTTCTGTATTGCAGTCGATTGTGCCGCATATTTCTCGTCTTTTTTAAGAAAACCGATCATTTTATTTAGAAACAAGCCAGTCTTTTATATATAGTGACAGTGGCATATGTGGTGTTACTGATGCTGCCGTCGCCTCCAGCAGCTCTGACAATCATACAGCCCCTCCCTCTATAGTAGTTATTTTTTGTCATCTTAAAGCAGAACGTTTTGTTTCTGTATTGCAGTCGATTGTGCCGCATATTTCTCGTCTTTTTTAAGAAAACCGTTCATTTTATTTAGAAACAAGCCAGTCTTTTATATATAGGGACGGTGGCATATGTGGTGTTACTGATGCTGCCGTTGCCTCCAGCAGCTCCGACAATCATACAGCCCCTCCCTCTATAGTAGTTATTTTTTGTCATCTTAAAGCAGAACGTTTTGTTTCTGTATTGCAGTCGATTGTGCCGCATATTTCTCGTCTTTTTTAAGAAAACCGTTCATTTTATTTAGAAACAAGCCAGTCTTTTATATATAGTGACAGTGGCATATGTGGTGTTACTGATGCTGCCGTTGCCTCCAGCAGCTCCGACAATCATACAGCCCCTCCCTCTATAGTAGTTATTTTTTGTCATCTTAAAGCAGAACGTTTTGTTTCTGTATTGCAGTCGATTGTGCCGCATATTTCTCGTCTTTTTTAAGAAATCCGTTCATTTTATTTAGAAACAAGCCAGTCTTTTATATATAGTGACAGTGGCATATGTGGTGTTGCTGATGCTGCCGTTGCCTCCAGCAGCTCCGACAATCATACAGCCCCTCCCTCTATAGTAGTTATTTTTTGTCATCTTAAAGCAGAACGTTTTGTTTCTGTATTGCAGTCGATTGTGCCGCATATTTCTCGTCTTTTTTAAGAAAACTGTTCATTTTATTTAGAAACAAGCCAGTCTTTTTATATATAGGGACAGTGGCATATGTGGTGTTACTGATGCTGCCGTTGCCTCCAGCAGCTCCGACAATCATACAGCCCCTCCCTCTATAGTAGTTATTTTTTGTCATCTTAAAGCAGAACGTTTTGTTTCTGTATTGCAGTCGATTGTGCCGCATATTTCTCGTCTTTTTTAAGAAAACCGTTAATTTTATTTAGAAACAAGCCAGTCTTTTATATATAGTGACAGTGGCATATGTGGGGTTACTGATGCTGCCGTTGCCTCCAGCAGCTCTGACAATCATACAGCCCCTCCCTCTATAGTAGTTATTTTTTGTCATCTTAAAGCAGAACGTTTTGTTTCTGTATTGCAGTCGATTGTGCCGCATATTTCTCGTCTTTTTTAAGAAAACCGTTTATTTTTATTTAGAAACAAGCCAGTCTTTTATATATAGTGACAGTGGCATATGTGGTGTTGCTGATGCTGCCGTTGCCTCCAGCAGCTCCGACAATCATACAGCCCCTCCCTCTATAGTAGTTATTTTTTGTCATCTTAAAGCAGAACGTTTTGTTTCTGTATTGCAGTCGATTGTGCCGCATATTTCTCGTCTTTTTTAAGAAAACCGTTCATTTTATTTAGAAACAAGCCAGTCTTTTATATATAGTGACAGTGGCATATGTGGTGTTACTGATGCTGCCGTTGCCTCCAGCAGCTCCGACAATCATACAGCCCCTCCCTCTATAGTAGTTATTTTTTGTCATCTTAAAGCAGAACGTTTTGTTTCTGTATTGCAGTCGATTGTGCCGCATATTTCTCGTCTTTTTTAAGAAAACCGTTCATTTTATTTAGAAACAAGCCAGTCTTTTATATATAGTGACAGTGGCATATGTGGTGTTGCTGATGCTGCCGTTGCCTCCAGCAGCTCCGACAATCATACAGCCCCTCCCTCTATAGTAGTTTTTTTTTTTGTCATCTTAAAGCAGAACGTTTTGTTTCTGTATTGCAGTCGATTGTGCCGCATATTTCTCGTCTTTTTTAAGAAAACCGTTCATTTTATTTAGAAACAAGCCAGTCTTTTATATATAGTGACAGTGGCATATGTGGTGTTACTGATGCTGCCGTTGCCTCCAGCAGCTCCGACAATCATACAGCCCCTCCCTCTATAGTAGTTATTTTTTGTCATCTTAAAGCAGAACGTTTTGTTTCTGTATTGCAGTCGATTGTGCCGCATATTTCTCGTCTTTTTTAAGAAAACCGTTCATTTTATTTAGAAACAAGCCAGTCTTTTATATATAGGGACAGTGGCATATGTGGTGTTACTGATGCTGCCGTTGCCTCCAGCAGCTCCGACAATCATACAGCCCCTCCCTCTATAGTAGTTATTTTTTGTCATCTTAAAGCAGAACGTTTTGTTTCTGTATTGCAGTCGATTGTGCCGCATATTTCTCGTCTTTTTTAAGAAAACCGTTCATTTTATTTAGAAACAAGCCAGTCTTTTATATATAGTGACAGTGGCATATGTGGTGTTACTGATGCTGCCGTTTGCCTCCAGCAGCTCCGACAATCATACAGCCCCTCCCTCTATAGTAGTTATTTTTTGTCATCTTAAAGCAGAACGTTTTGTTTCTTTATTGCAGTCGATTGTGCCGCATATTTCTCGTCTTTTTTAAGAAAACCGTTCATTTTATTTAGAAACAAGCCAGTCTTTTATATATAGTGACAGTGGCATATGTGGTGTTACTGATGCTGCCGTTGCCTCCAGCAGCTCCGACAATCATACAGCCCCTCCCTCTATAGTAGTTATTTTTTGTCATCTTAAAGCAGAACGTTTTGTTTCTGTATTGCAGTCGATTGTGCCGCATATTTCTCGTCTTTTTTAAGAAAACCGTTCATTTTATTTAGAAACAAGCCAGTCTTTTATATATAGGGACAGTGGCATATGTGGTGTTACTGATGCTGCCGTTGCCTCCAGCAGCTCTGACAATCATACAGCCCCTCCCTCTATAGTAGTTATTTTTTGTCATCTTAAAGCAGAACGTTTTTGTTTCTGTATTGCAGTCGATTGTGCCGCATATTTCTCGTCTTTTTTAAGAAAACCGTTCATTTTATTTAGAAACAAGCCAGTCTTTTATATATAGTGACAGTGGCATATGTGGTGTTACTGATGTTGCCGTTGCCTCCAGCAGCTCCGACAATCATACAGCCCCTCCCTCTATAGTAGTTATTTTTTGTCATCTTAAAGCAGAACGTTTTGTTTCTGTATTGCAGTCGATTGTGCCGCATATTTCTCGTCTTTTTTAAGAAAACCGTTCATTTTATTTAGAAACAAGCCAGTCTTTTATATATAGTGACATTGGCATATGTGGGGTTACTGATGCTGCCGTTGCCTCCAGCAGCTCTGACAATCATACAGCCCCTCCCTCTATAGTAGTTATTTTTTGTCATCTTAAAGCAGAACGTTTTGTTTCTGTATTGCAGTCGATTGTGCCGCATATTTCTCGTCTTTTTTAAGAAAACCGTTTATTTTATTTAGAAACAAGCCAGTCTTTTATATATAGTGACAGTGGCATATGTGGTGTGTCTGATGCTGCCGTTGCCTCCAGCAGCTCCGACAATCATACAGCCCCTCCCTCTATAGTAGTTATTTTTTGTCATCTTAAAGCAGAACGTTTTGTTTCTGTATTGCAGTCGATTGTTCCGTATATTTCTCGTCTTTTTAAGAAAACCGTTCATTTTATTTAGAAACAAGCCAGTCTTTTATATATAGTGACAGTGGCATATGTGGTGTTACTGATGCTGCCGTTGCCTCCAGCAGCTCCGACAATCATACAGCCCCTCCCTCTATAGTAGTTATTTTTTGTCATCTTAAAGCAGAACGTTTTGTTTCTGTATTGCAGTCGATTGTGCCGCATATTTCACGTCTTTTTTAAGAAAACCGTTCATTTTATTTAGAAACAAGCCAGTCTTTTATATATAGTGACAGTGGCATATGTGGTGTTACTGATGCTGCCGTTGCCTCCAGCAGCTCCGACAATCATACAGCCCCTCCCTCTATAGTAGTTATTTTTTGTCATCTTAAAGCAGAACGTTTTGTTTCTGTATTGCAGTCGATTGTGCCGCATATTTCTCGTCTTTTTTTAAAAAACCGTTCATTTTATTTAGAAACAAGCCAGTCTTTTATATATAGGGACAGTGGCATATGTGGTGTTACTGATGCTGCCGTTGCCTCCAGCAGCTCCGACAATCATACAGCCCCTCCCTCTATAGTAGTTATTTTTTGTCATCTTAAAGCAGAACGTTTTGTTTCTGTATTGCAGTCGATTGTGCCGCATATTTCTCGTCATTTTTAAGAAAACCGTTCATTTTATTTAGAAACAAGCCAGTCTTTTATATATAGTGACAGTGGCATATGTGATGTTACTGATGCTGCCGTTGCCTCCAGCAGCTCCGACAATCATACAGCCCCTCCCTCTATAGTAGTTATTTTTTGTCATCTTAAAGCAGAACGTTTTGTTTCTGTATTGCAGTCGATTGTGCCGCATATTTCTCGTCTTTTTTAAGAAAACCGTTCATTTTATTTAGAAACAAGCCAGTCTTTTATATATAGTGACAGTGGCATATGTGGTGTTACTGATGCTGCCGTTGCCTCCAGCAGCTCCGACAATCATACAGCCCCTCCCTCTATAGTAGTTATTTTTTGTCATGTTCAAGCAGAACGTTTTGTTTCTGTATTGCAGTCGATTGTGCCGCATATTTCTCGTCTTTTTAAAGAAAACCGTTCATTTTATTTAGAAACAAGCCAGTCTGTTATATATAGTGACAGTGGCATATGTGGTGTTACTGATGCTGCCGTTGCCTCCAGCAGCTCCGACAATCATACAGCCCCTCCCTCTGTAGTAGTTATTTTTTGTCATCTTAAAGCAGAACGTTTTGTTTCTGTATTGCAGTCGATTGTGCCGCATATTTCTCGTCTTTTTTAAGAAAACCGTTCATTTTATTTAGAAACAAGCCAGTCTTTTATATATAGTGACAGTGGCATATGTGGTGTTACTGATGCTGCCGTTGCCTCCAGCAGCTCCGACAATCGTACAGCCCCTCCCTGTATAGTAGTTATTTTTTGTCATCTTAAAGCAGAACGTTTTGTTTCTGTATTGCAGTCGATTGTGCCGCATATTTCTCGTCTTTTTTAAGAAAATCGTTCATTTTATTTAGAAACAAGCCATTCTTTTATATATAGTGACAGTGGCATATGTGGTGTTACTGATGCTGCCGTTGCCTCCAGCAGCTCCGACAATCGTACAGCCCCTCCCTCTATAGTAGTTATTTTTTGTCATCTTAAAGCAGAGCGTTTTGTTTCTGTATTGCAGTCGATTGTGCCGCATATTTCTCGTCTTTTTTAAGAAAACCGTTCATTTTATTTAGAAACAAGCCAGTCTTTTATATATAGGGACAGTGGCATATGTGGTGTTACTGATGCTGCCGTTGCCTCCAGCAGCTCCGACAATCATACAGCCCCTCCATCTATAGTAGTTATTTTTTGTCATCTTAAAGCAGAACGTTTTGTTTCTGTATTGCAGTCGATTGTGCCGCATATTTCTCGTCTTTTTTAAGAAAACCGTTCATTTTATTTAGAAACAAGCCAGTCTTTTATATATAGGGGACAGTGGCATATGTGGTGTTACTGATGCTGCCGTTGCCTCCAGCAGCTCCGACAATCATACAGCCCCTCCCTCTATAGTAGTTATTTTTTGTCATCTTAAAGCAGAACGTTTTGTTTCTGTATTGCAGTCGATTGTGCCGCATATTTCTCGTCTTTTTTAAGAAAACCGTTCATTTTATTTAGAAACAAGCCAGTCTTTTATATATAGTGACAGTGGCATATGTGGTGTTACTGATGCTGCCGTTGCCTCCAGCAGCTCCGACAATCGTACAGCCCCTCCCCTCTATAGTAGTTATTTTTTGTCATCTTAAAGCAGAACGTTTTGTTTCTGTATTGCAGTCGATTGTGCCGCATATTTCTCGTCTTTTTTAAGAAAACCGTTCATTTTATTTAGAAACAAGCCAGTCTTTTATATATAGTGACAGTGGCATATGTGGTGTTACTGATGCTGCCGTTGCCTACAGCAGCTCCGACAATCATACAGCCCCTCCCTCTATAGTAGTTATTTTTTGTCATCTTAAAGCAGAACGTTTTGTTTCTGTATTGCAGTCGATTGTGCCGCATATTTCTCGTCTTTTTTAAGAAAACCGTTCATTTTATTTAGAAACAAGCCAGTCTTTTATATATAGTGACAGTGGCATATGTGGTGTTACTGATGCTGCCGTTGCCTCCAGCAGCTCCGACAATCATACAGCCCCTCCCTCTATAGTAGTTATTTTTTGTCATCTTAAAGCAGAACGTTTTGTTTCTGTATTGCAGTCGATTGTGCCGCATATTTCTCGTCTTTTTTAAGAAAACCGTTCATTTTATTTAGAAACAAGCCAGTCTTTTTATATATAGTGACAGTGGCATATGTGGTGTTACTGATGCTGCCGTTGCCTCCAGCAGCTCCGACAATCATACAGCCCCTCCCTCTATAGTAGTTATTTTTTGTCATGTTCAAGCAGAACGTTTTGTTTCTGTATTGCAGTCGATTGTGCCGCATATTTCTCGTCTTTTTTAAGAAAACCGTTCATTTTATTTAGAAACAAGCCAGTCTTTTATATATAGTGACAGTGGCATATGTGGTGTTACTGATGCTGCCGTTGCCTCCAGCAGCTCCGACAATCATACAGCCCCTCCCTCTGTAGTAGTTATTTTTTTGTCATCTTAAAGCAGAACGTTTTGTTTCTGTATTGCAGTCGATTGTGCCGCATATTTCTCGTCTTTTTTAAGAAAACCGTTCATTTTATTTAGAAACAAGCCAGTCTTTTATATATAGTGACAGTGGCATATGTGGTGTTACTGATGCTGCCGTTGCCTCCAGCAGCTCCGACAATCGTACAGCCCCTCCCTGTATAGTAGTTATTTTTTGTCATCTTAAAGCAGAACGTTTTGCTTCTGTATTGCAGTCGATTGTGCCGCATATTTCTCGTCTTTTTTAAGAAAATCGTTCATTTTATTTAGAAACAAGCCATTCTTTTATATATAGTGACAGTGGCATATGTGGTGTTACTGATGCTGCCGTTGCCTCCAGCAGCTCCGACAATCGTACAGCCCCTCCCTCTATAGTAGTTATATTTTGTCATCTTAAAGCAGAGCGTTTTGTTTCTGTATTGCAGTCGATTGTGCCGCATATTTCTCGTCTTTTTTAAGAAAACCGTTCATTTTATTTAGAAACAAGCCAGTCTTTTATATATAGGGACAGTGGCATATGTGGTGTTACTGATGCTGCCGTTGCCTCCAGCAGCTCCGACAATCATACAGCCCCTCCATCTATAGTAGTTATTTTTTGTCATCTTAAAGCAGAACGTTTTGTTTCTGTATTGCAGTCGATTGTGCCGCATATTTCTCGTCTTTTTTATGAAAACCGTTCATTTTATTTAGAAACAAGCCAGTCTTTTATATATAGTGACAGTGGCATATGTGGTGTTACTGATGCTGCCGTTGCCTCCAGCAGCTCCGACAATCGTACAGCCCCTCCCTGTATAGTAGTTATTTTTTGTCATCTTGAAGCAGAACGTTTTGTTTCTGTATTGCAGTCGATTGTGCCGCATATTTTCTCGTCTTTTTTAAGAAAACCGTTCATTTTATGTAGAAACAAGCCAGTCTTTAATATATAGTGACAGTGGCATATGTGGTGTTACTGATGCTGCTGTTGCCTCCAGCAGCTCCGACAATCATACAGCCTCTCCCTTCTATAGTAGTTATTTATTGTCATCTTAAAAGCAGAACGTTTTGTTTCTGTATTGCAGTCGATTGTGCCGCATATTTCTCGTCTTTTTTAAGAAAACCGTTCATTTTATTTAGAAACAAGCCAGTCTTTTATATATAGTGACAGTGGCATATGTGGTGTTACTGATGCTGCCGTTGCCTCCAGCAGCTCCGACAATCATACAGCCCCTCCCTCTATAGTAGTTATTTTTTGTCATGTTCAAGCAGAACGTTTTGTTTCTGTATTGCAGTCGATTGTGCCGCATATTTCTCGTCTTTTTAAAGAAAACCGTTCATTTTATTTAGAAACAAGCCAGTCTGTTATATATAGTGACAGTGGCATATGTGGTGTTACTGATGCTGCCGTTGCCTCCAGCAGCTCCGACAATCATACAGCCCCTCCCTCTGTAGTAGTTATTT
Source organism: Locusta migratoria (assembly GCA_026315105.1). Lineage (NCBI taxonomy): Eukaryota > Metazoa > Arthropoda > Insecta > Orthoptera > Acrididae > Locusta > Locusta migratoria. Next base: position 10,650 of record JAOYRU010001501.1, read on the forward strand.
TTTGTCATCTTAAAGCAGAACGTTTTGTTTCTGTATTGCAGTCGATTGTGCCGCATATTTCTCGTCTTTTTAAGAAAACCGTTCATTTTATTTAGAAACAAGCCAGTCTTTTATATATAGTGACAGTGGCATATGTGGTGTTACTGATGCTGCCGTTGCCTCCAGCAGGCTCCGACAATCGTACAGCCCCTCCCTGTATAGTAGTTATTTTTTGTCATCTTAAAGCAGAACGTTTTGTTTCTGTATTGCAGTCGATTGTGCCGCATATTTCTCGTCTTTTTTAAGAAAATCGTTCATTTTATTTAGAAACAAGCCATTCTTTTATATATAGTGACAGTGGCATATGTGGTGTTACTGATGCTGCCGTTGCCTCCAGCAGCTCCGACAATCGTACAGCCCCTCCCTCTATAGTAGTTATTTTTTGTCATCTTAAAGCAGAGCGTTTTGTTTCTGTATTGCAGTCGATTGTGCCGCATATTTCTCGTCTTTTTTAAGAAAACCGTTCATTTTATTTAGAAACAAGCCAGTCTTTTATATATAGGGACAGTGGCATATGTGGTGTTACTGATGCTGCCGTTGCCTCCAGCAGCTCCGACAATCATACAGCCCCTCCATCTATAGTAGTTATTTTTTGTCATCTTAAAGCAGAACGTTTTGTTTCTGTATTGCAGTCGATTGTGCCGCATATTTCTCGTCTTTTTTATGAAAACCGTTCATTTTATTTAGAAACAAGCCAGTCTTTTATATATAGTGACAGTGGCATATGTGGTGTTACTGTTGCTGCCGTTGCCTCCAGCAGCTCCGACAATCGTACAGCCCCTCCCTGTATAGTAGTTATTTTTTGTCATCTTGAAGCAGAACGTTTTGTTTCTGTATTGCAGTCGATTGTGCCGCATATTTCTCGTCTTTTTTAAGAAAACCGTTCATTTTATGTAGAAACAAGCCAGTCTTTAATATATAGTGACAGTGGCATATGTGGTGTTACTGATGCTGCTGCTCCAGGCAGCTCCGACAATCATACAGCCTCTCCCTCTATAGTAGTTATTTATTGTCATCTTAAAGCAGAAACGTTTTGTTTCTGTATTGCAGTCGATTGTGCCGCATATTTCTCGTCTTTTTTAAGAAAACCGTTCATTTTATTTAGAAACAAAACCAGTCTTTTTATATATAGGGACAGTGGCATATGTGGTGTTACTGATGCTGCCGTTGCCTCCAGCAGCCTCCGACAATCGTACAGCCCCTCCCTCTATATTAGTTATTTTTTGTCATCTTAAAGCAGAACGTTTTGTTTCTGTATTGCAGTCGATTGTGCCGCATATTTCTCGTCTTTTTTAAGAAAACCGTTCATTTTATTTAGAAACAAGCCAGTCTTTTATATATAGGGACAGTGGCATATGTGGTGTTACTGATGCTGCCGTTGCCTCCAGCAGCTCCGACAATCATACAGCCCCTCCCTCTATAGTAGTTATTTTTTGTCATCTTAAAGCAGAACGTTTTGTTTCTGTATTGCAGTCGATTGTGCCGCGTATTTCTCGTCTTTTTTAAGAAAACCGTCCATTTTTCAGAAACAAGCCAGTCTTTTATATATAGTGACAGTGGCATATGTGGTGTTACTGATGCTGCCGTTGCCTCCAGCAGCTCCGACAATCGTACAGCCCCTCCCTCTATAGTAGTTATTTTTTGTCATCTTAAAGCAGAACGTTTTGTTTCTGTATTGCAGTCGATTGTGCCGCATATTTCTCGTCTTTTTTAAGAAAACCGTTCATTTTATTTAGAAACAAGCCAGTCTTTGTATATATAGGGACAGTGGCATATGTGGTGTTACTGATGCTGCCGTTGCCTCCAGCAGCTCCGACAATCATACAGCCCCTCCCTCTATAGTAGTTATTTTTTGTCATCTTAAAGCAGAACGTTTTGTTTCTGTATTGCAGTCGATTGTGCCGCATATTTCTCGTCTTTTTTAAGAAAACCGTTCATTTTATTTAGAAACAAGCAGTCTTTTTATATATAGTGACAGTGGCATATGTGGTGTTACTGATGCTGCCGTTGCCTCCAGCAGCTCCGACAATCGTACAGCCCCTCCCTCTATAGTAGTTATTTTTTGTCATCTTAAAGCAGAACGTTTTGTTTCTGTATTGCAGTCGATTGTGCCGCATATTTCTCGTCTTTTTTAAGAAAACCGTTCATTTTATTTAGAAACAAGCCAGTCTTTTATATATAGTGACAGTGGCATATGTGGTGTTACTGATGCTGCCGTTGCCTACAGCAGCTCCGACAATCATACAGCCCCTCCCTCTATAGTAGTTATTTTTTGTCATCTTAAAGCAGAACGTTTTGTTTCTGTATTGCAGTCGATTGTGCCGCATATTTTCTCGTCTTTTTTAAGAAAACCGTTCATTTTATTTAGAAACAAGCCAGTCTTTTATATATAGTGACAGTGGCATATGTGGTGTTACTGATGCTGCCGTTGCCTCCAGCAGCTCCGACAATCATACAGCCCCCTCCCTCTATAGTAGTTATTTTTTGTCATCTTAAAGCAGAACGTTTTGTTTCTGTATTGCAGTCGATTGTGCCGCATATTTCTCGTCTTTTTAAGAAAACCGTTCATTTTATTTAGAAACAAGCCAGTCTTTTATATATAGTGACAGTGGCATATGTGGTGTTACTGATGCTGCCGTTGCCTCCAGCAGCTCCGACAATCATACAGCCCCTCCCTCTATAGTAGTTATTTTTTGTCATGTTCAAGCAGAACGTTTTGTTTCTGTATTGCAGTCGATTGTGCCGCATATTTCTCGTCTTTTTTAAGAAAACCGTTCATTTTATTTAGAAACAAGCCAGTCTTTTATATATAGTGACAGTGGCATATGTGGTGTTACTGATGCTGCCGTTGCCTCCAGCAGCTCCGACAATCATACAGCCCCTCCCTCTGTAGTAGTTATTTTTTGTCATCTTAAAGCAGAACGTTTTGTTTCTGTATTGCAGTCGATTGTGCCGCATATTTCTCGTCTTTTTTAAGAAAACCGTTCATTTTATTTAGAAACAAGCCAGTCTTTTATATATAGTGACAGTGGCATATGTGGTGTTACTGATGCTGCCGTTGCCTCCAGCAGCTCCGACAATCGTACAGCCCCTCCCTGTATAGTAGTTATTTTTTGTCATCTTAAAGCAGAAACGTTTTGCTTCTGTATTGCAGTCGATTGTGCCGCATATTTCTCGTCTTTTTTAAGAAAATCGTTCATTTTATTTAGAAACAAGCCATTCTTTTATATATAGTGACAGTGGCATATGTGGTGTTACTGATGCTGCCGTTGCCTCCAGCAGCTCCGACAATCGTACAGCCCCTCCCTCTATAGTAGTTATTTTTTGTCATCTTAAAGCAGAGCGTTTTGTTTCTGTATTGCAGTCGATTGTGCCGCATATTTCTCGTCTTTTTTAAGAAAACCGTTCATTTTATTTAGAAACAAGCCAGTCTTTTATATATAGGGACAGTGGCATATGTGGTGTACTGATGCTGCCGTTGCCTCCAGCAGCTCCGACAATCATACAGCCCCTCCATCTATAGTAGTTATTTTTTGTCATCTTAAAGCAGAACGTTTTGTTTCTGTATTGCAGTCGATTGTGCCGCATATTTCTCGTCTTTTTTATGAAAACCGTTCATTTTATTTAGAAACAAGCCAGTCTTTTATATATAGTGACAGTGGCATATGTGGTGTTACTGATGCTGCCGTTGCCTCCAGCAGCTCCGACAATCGTACAGCCCCTCCCTGTATAGTAGTTATTTTTTGTCATCTTGAAGCAGAACGTTTTGTTTCTGTATTGCAGTCGATTGTGCCGCATATTTCTCGTCTTTTTTAAGAAAACCGTTCATTTTATGTAGAAACAAGCCAGTCTTTAATATATAGTGACAGTGGCATATGTGGTGTTACTGATGCTGCTGTTGCCTCCAGCAGCTCCGACAATCATACAGCCTCTCCCTCTATAGTAGTTATTTATTGTCATCTTAAAGCAGAACGTTTTGTTTCTGTATTGCAGTCGATTGTGCCGCATATTTCTCGTCTTTTTTTAAGAAAACCGTTCATTTTATTTAGAAACAAACCAGTCTTTTATATATAGGGACAGTGGCATATGTGGTGTTACTGATGCTGGCCGTTGCCTCCAGCAGCTCCGACAATCGTACAGCCCCTCCCTCTATATTAGTTATTTTTTGTCATCTTAAAGCAGAACGTTTTGTTTCTGTATTGCAGTCGATTGTGCCGCATATTTCTCGTCTTTTTTAAGAAAACCGTTCATTTTATTTAGAAACAAGCCAGTCTTTTATATATAGGGACAGTGGCATATGTGGTGTTACTGATGCTGCCGTTGCCTCCAGCAGCTCCGACAATCATACAGCCCCTCCCTCTATAGTAGTTATTTTTTGTCATCTTAAAGCAGAACGTTTTGTTTCTGTATTGCAGTCGATTGTGCCGCGTATTTCTCGTCTTTTTTAAGAAAACCGTCCATTTTTTCAGAAACAAGCCAGTCTTTTATATATAGTGACAGTGGCATATGTGGTGTTACTGATGCTGCCGTTGCCTCCAGCAGCTCCGACAATCGTACAGCCCCTCCCTCTATAGTAGTTATTTTTTGTCATCTTAAAGCAGAACGTTTTGTTTCTGTATTGCAGTCGATTGTGCCGCATATTTCTCGTCTTTTTTAAGAAAACCGTTCATTTTATTTAGAAACAAGCCAGTCTTTTATATATAGGGACAGTGGCATATGTGGTGTTACTGATGCTGCCGTTGCCTCCAGCAGCTCCGACAATCATACAGCCCCTCCCTCTATAGTAGTTATTTTTTGTCATCTTAAAGCAGAACGTTTTGTTTCTGTATTGCAGTCGATTGTGCCGCATATTTCTCGTCTTTTTTAAGAAAACCGTTCATTTTATTTAGAAACAAGCCAGTCTTTTATATATAGTGACAGTGGCATATGTGGTGTTACTGATGCTGCCGTTGCCTCCAGCAGCTCCGACAATCGTACAGCCCCTCCCTCTATAGTAGTTATTTTTTGTCATCTTAAAGCAGAACGTTTTGTTTCTGTATTGCAGTCGATTGTGCCGCATATTTCTCGTCTTTTTTAAGAAAACCGTTCATTTTATTTAGAAACAAGCCAGTCTTTTATATATAGTGACAGTGGCATATGTGGTGTTACTGATGCTGCCGTTGCCTACAGCAGCTCCGACAATCATACAGCCCCTCCCTCTATAGTAGTTATTTTTTGTCATCTTAAAGCAGAACGTTTTGTTTCTGTATTGCAGTCGATTGTGCCGCATATTTCTCGTCTTTTTTAAGAAAACCGTTCATTTTATTTAGAAACAAGCCAGTCTTTTATATATAGTGACAGTGGCATATGTGGTGTTACTGATGCTGCCGTTGCCTCCAGCAGCTCCGACAATCATACAGCCCCTCCCTCTATAGTAGTTATTTTTTGTCATCTTAAAGCAGAACGTTTTGTTTCTGTATTGCAGTCGATTGTGCCGCATATTTCTCGTCTTTTTTCAGAAAACCGTTCATTTTATTTAGAAACAAGCCAGTCTTTTATATATAGGGACAGTGGCATATGTGGTGTTACTGATGCTGCCGTTGCCTCCAGCAGCTCCGACAATCGTACAGCCCCTCCCTCTATAGTAGTTATTTTTTGTCATCTTAAAGCAGAACGTTTTGTTTCTGTATTGCAGTCGATTGTGCCGCATATTTCTCGTCTTTTTTAAGAAAACCGTTCATTTTATTTAGAAACAAGCCAGTCTTTTATATATAGGGACAGTGGCATATGTGGTGTTACTGATGCTGCCGTTGCCTCCAGCAGCTCCGACAATCATACAGCCCCTCCCTCTATAGTAGTTATTTTTTGTCATCTTAAAGCAGAACGTTTTGTTTCTGTATTGCAGTCGATTGTGCCGCGTATTTCTCGTCTTTTTTAAGAAAACCGTCCATTTTTTTAGAAACAAGCCAGTCTTTTATATATAGTGACAGTGGCATATGTGGTGTTACTGATGCTGCCGTTGCCTCCAGCAGCTCCGACAATCGTACAGCCCCTCCCTCTATAGTAGTTATTTTTTGTCATCTTAAAGCAGAACATTTTGTTTCAGTATTGCAGTCGATTGTGCCGCATATTTCTCGTCTTTTTTAAGAAAACCGTTCATTTTATTTAGAAACAAGCCAGTCTTTTATATATAGGGACAGTGGCATATGTGGTGTTACTGATGCTGCCGTTGCCTCCAGCAGCTCCGACAATCATACAGCCCCTCCCTCTATAGTAGTTATTTTTTGTCATCTTAAAGCAGAACGTTTTGTTTCTGTATTGCAGTCGATTGTGCCGCAAATTTCTCGTCTTTTTTAAGAAAACCGTTCATTTTATTTAGAAACAAGCCAGTCTTTTATATATAGTGACAGTGGCATATGTGGTGTTACTGATGCTGCCGTTGCCTCCAGCAGCTCCGACAATCGTACAGCCCCTCCCTCTATAGTAGTTATTTTTGGTCATCTTAAAGCAGAACGTTTTGTTTCTGTATTGCAGTCGATTGTGCCGCATATTTCTCGTCTTTTTTAAGAAAACCGTTCATTTTATTTAGAAACAAGCCAGTCTTTTATATATAGTGACAGTGGCATATGTGGTGTTACTGATGCTGCCGTTGCCTACAGCAGCTCCGACAATCATACAGCCCCTCCCTCTATAGTAGTTATTTTTTGTCATCTTAAAGCAGAACGTTTTGTTTCTGTATTGCAGTCGATTGTGCCGCATATTTCTCGTCTTTTTTAAGAAAACCGTTCATTTTATTTAGAAACAAGCCAGTCTTTTATATATAGGGACAGTGGCATATGTGGTGTTACTGATGCTGCCGTTGCCTCCAGCAGCTCCGACAATCATACAGCCCCTCCCTCTATAGTAGTTATTTTTTGTCATCTTAAAGCAGAACGTTTTGTTTCTGTATTGCAGTCGATTGTGCCGCATATTTCTCGTCCTTTTTAAGAAAACCGTTCATTTTATTTAGAAACAAGCCAGTCTTTTATATATAGTGACAGTGGCATATGTGGTGTTACTGATGCTGCCGTTGCCTCCAGCAGCTCCGACAATCGTACAGCCCCTCCCTGTATAGTAGTTATTTTTTGTCATCTTAAAGCAGAACGTTTTGTTTCTGTATTGCAGTCGATTGTGCCGCATATTTCTCGTCTTTTTTAAGAAAACCGTTCATTTTATTTAGAAACAAGCCAGTCTTTTATATATATATGGACAGTGGCATATGTGGTGTTACTGATGCTGCCGTTGCCTCCAGAAGCTCCGACAATCATACAGCCCCTCCCTCTATAGTAGTTATTTTTTGTCATCTTAAAGCAGAACGTTTTGTTTCTGTATTGCAGTCGATTGTGCCGCATATTTCTCGTCTTTTTTTAAGAAAACCGTTCATTTTATTTAGAAACAAGCCAGTCTTTTAAATATAGGGACAGTGGCATATGTTGTGTTACTGATGTTGCCGTTGCCTCCAGCAGCTCCGACAATCATACAGCCCCTCCCTCTATAGTAGTTATTTTTTGTCATCTTAAAGCAGAACGTTTTGTTTCTGTATTGCAGTCGATTGTGCCGCATATTTCTCGTCTTTTTTAAGAAAACCGTTCATTTTATTTGGAAACAAGCCAGTCTTTTATATATAGGGACAGTGGCATATGTGGTGTTACTGATGCTGCCGTTGCCTCCAGCAGCTCCGACAATCATACAGCCCCTCCCTCTATAGTAGTTATTTTTTGTCATCTTAAAGCAGAACGTTTTGTTTCTGTATTGCAGTCGATTGTGCCGCATATTTTTCGTCTTTTTTAAGAAAACCGTTCATTTTATTTAGAAACAAGCCAGTCTTTTATATATAGTGACAGTGGCATATGTGGTGTTACTGATGCTGCCGTTGCCTCCAGCAGCTCCGACAATCATACAGTCCTTCCCTCTATAGTAGTTATTTTTTGTCATCTTAAAGCAGAACGTTTTGTTTCTGTATTGCAGTCGATTGTGCCGCATATTTCTCGTCTTTTTTCAGAAAACCGTTCATTTTATTTAGAAACAAGCCAGGCTTTTAAATATAGGGACAGTGGCATATGTGGTGTTACTGATGCTGCCGTTGCCTCCAGCAGCTCCGGCAATCATACAGCCCCTCCCTCTATAGTAGTTATTTTTTGTCATCTTAAAGCAGAACGTTTTGTTTCTGTATTGCAGTCGATTGTGCCTCATATTTCTCGTCTTTTTTAAGAAAACCGTTCATTTTATTTAGAAACAAGCCAGTCTTTTAAATATAGGGACAGTGGCATATGTGGTGTTACTGATGCTGCCGTTGCCTCCAGCAGCTCCGACAATCATACAGCCCCTCCCTCTATAGTAGTTATTTTTTGTCATCTTAAAGCAGAACGTTTTGTTTCTGTATTGCAGTCGATTGTGCCGCATATTTCTCGTCTTTTTTAAGAAAACCGTTCATTTTATTTAGAAACAAGCCAGTCTTTTATATATAGTGACAGTGGCATATGTGGTGTTACTGATGCTGCCGTTGCCTCCAGCAGCTCCGACAATCATACAGCCCCTCCCTCTATAGTAGTTATTTTTTGACATCTTAAAGCAGAACGTTTTGTTTCTGTATTGCAGTCGATTGTGCCGCATATTTCTCGTCTTTTTTAAGAAAACGGTTCATTTTATTTAGAAACAAGCCAGTCTATTATATATAGTGACAGTGGCATATGTGGTGTTACTGATGCTGCCGTTGCCTCCAGCAGCTCCGACAATCATACAGCCCCTTCATCTATAGTAGTTATTTTTTGTCATCTTAAAGCAGAACGTTTTGTTTCTGTATTGCAGTCGATTGTGCCGCATATTTCTCGTCTTTTTTAAGAAAACCGTTCATTTTATTTAGAAACAAGCCAGTCTTTTAAATATAGGGACAGTGGCATATGTGGTGTTACTGATGCTGCCGTTGCCTCCAGCAGCTCCGACAATCATACAGCCCCTCCCTCTATAGTAGTTATTTTTTGTCATCTTAAAGCAGAACGTTTTGTTTCTGTATTGCAGTCGATTGTGCCGCATATTTCTCGTCTTTTTTAAGAAAACCGTTTATTTTATTTAGAAACAAGCCAGTCTTTTATATATAGTGACAGTGGCATATGTGGTGTTACTGATGCTGCCGTTGCCTCCAGCATCTCCGACAATCATACAGCCCCTCCCTCTATAGTAGTTATTTTTTGTCATCTTAAAGCAGAACGTTTTGTTTCTGTATTGCAGTCGATTGTGCCGCATATTTCTCGTCTTTTTTAAGAAAACCGTTCATTTTATTTAGAAACAAGGCAGTCTTTTATATATAGGGACAGTGTCATATGTGGTGTTACTGATGCTGCCGTTGCCTCCAGCAGCTCCGACAATCATACAGCCCCTCCCTCTATAGTAGTTATTTTTTGTCATCTTAAAGCAGAACGTTTTGTTTCTGTATTGCAGTCGATTGTGCCGCATATTTCTCGTCTATTTTAAGAAAACCGTTCATTTTATTTAGAAACAAGCCAGTCTTTTATATATAGTGACAGTGGCATATGTGGTGTTACTGATGCTGCCGTTGCCTCCAGCAGCTCCGACAATCATACAGCCCCTCCCTCTATAGTAGTTATTTTTTGTCATCTTAAAGCAGAACGTTTTGTTAATGTATTGCAGTCTATTGTGCCGCATATTTCTCGTCTTTTTTAAGAAAACCGTTCATTTTATTTAGAAAGAAGCCAGTCTTTTATATATAGGGACAGTTGCATATGTGGTGTTACTGATGCTGCCGTTGCCTCCAGCAGCTCCGACAATCATACAGCCCCTCCCTCTATAGTAGTTATTTTTTGTCATCTTAAAGCAGAACGTTTTGTTTCTGTATTGCAGTCGATTGTGCCGCATATTTCTCGTCTTTTTTAAGAAAACCGTTCATTTTATTTAGAAACAAGCCAGTCTTTTATATATAGTGACAGTGGCATATGTGGTGTTACTGATGCTGCCGTTGCCTCCAGCAGCTCCGACAATCATACAGCCCCTCCCTCTATAGTAGTTATTTTTTGTCATCTTAAAGCAGAACGTTTTGTTTCTGTATTGCAGTCGATTGTGCCGCATATTTCTCGTCTTTTTTAAGAAAACCGTTCATTTTATTTAGAAACAAGCCAGTCTTTTATATATAGGGACAGTGGCATATGTGGTGTTACTGATGCTGCCGTTGCCTCCAGCAGCTCCGACAATCATACAGCCCCTCCCTCTATAGTAGTTATTTTTTGTCATCTTAAAGCAGAACGTTTTGTTTCTGAATTGCAGTCGATTGTGCCGCATATTTCTCGTCTTTTTTAAGAAAACCGTTCATTTTATTTAGAAACAAGCCAGTCTTTTATATATAGGGACAGTGGCATATGTGGTGTTACTGATGCTGCCGTTGCCTCCAGCAGCTCCGACAATCATACAGCCCCTCCCTCTATAGTAGTTATTTTTTGTCATCTTAAAGCAGAACGTTTTGTTTCTGTATTGCAGTCGATTGTGCCGCATATTTCTCGTCTTTTTTAAGAAAACCGTTCATGTTATTTAGAAACAAGCCAGGCTTTTAAATATAGGGACAGTGGCATATGTGGTGTTACTGATGCTGCCGTTGCCTCCAGCAGCTCCGGCAATCATACAGCCCCTCCCTCTATAGTAGTTATTTTTTGTCATCTTAAAGCAGAACGTTTTGTTTCTGTATTGCAGTCGATTGTGCCGCATATTTCTCGTCTTTTTTAAGAAAACCGTTCATTTTATTTAGAAACAAGCCAGTCTTTTAAATATAGGGACAGTGGCATATGTGGTGTTACTGATGCTGCCGTTGCCTCCAGCAGCTCCGACAATCATACAGCCCCTCCCTCTATAGTAGTTATTTTTTGTCATCTTAAAGCAGAACGTTTTGTTTCTGTATTGCAGTCGATTGTGCCGCATATTTCTCGTCTTTTTTAAGAAAACCGTTCATTTTATTTAGAAACAAGCCAGTCTTTTATATATAGTGACAGTGGCATATGTGGTGTTACTGATGCTGCCGTTGCCTTCAGCAGCTCCGACAATCATACAGCCCCTCCCTCTATAGTAGTTATTTTTTTTCATCTTAAAGCAGAACGTTTTGTTTCTGTATTGCAGTCGATTGTGCCGCATATTTCTCGTCTTTTTTAAGAAAACCGTTCATTTTATTTAGAAACAAGCCAGGCTTTTAAATATAGGGACAGTGGCATATGTGGTGTTACTGATGCTGCCGTTGCCTCCAGCAGCTCCGGCAATCATACAGCCCCTCCCTCTATAGTAGTTATTTTTTGTCATCTTAAAGCAGAACGTTTTGTTTCTGTATTGCAGTCGATTGTGCCGCATATTTCTCGTCTTTTTTAAGAAAACCGTTCATTTTATTTAGAAACAAGCCAGTCTTTTATATATAGTGACAGTGGCATATGTGGTGTTACTGATGCTGTATTTCTGTATTGTTTCTGTATTGCAGTCGATTGTGCCGCATATTTCTCGTCTTTTTTAAGAAAACCGTTCATTTTATTTAGAAACAAGCCAGTCTTTTAAATATAGGGACAGTGGCATATGTGGTGTTACTGATGCTGCCGTTGCCTCCAGCAGCTCCGACAATCATACAGCCCCTCCCTCTATAGTAGTTATTTTTTGTCATCTTAAAGCAGAACGTTTTGTTTCTGTATTGCAGTCGATTGTGCCGCATATTTCTCGTCTTTTTTAAGAAAACCGTTCATTTTATTTAGAAACAAGCCAGTCTTTTAAATATAGGGACAGTGGCATATGTGGTGTTACTGATGCTGCCGTTGCCTCCAGCAGCTCCGACAATCATACAGCCCCTCCCTCTATAGTAGTTATTTTTTGTCATCTTAAAGCAGAACGTTTTGTTTCTGTATTGCAGTCGATTGTGCCGCATATTTCTCGTCTTTTTTAAGAAAACCGTTCATTTTATTTAGAAACAAGCCAGTCTTTTATATATAGTGACAGTGGCATATGTGGTGTTACTGATGCTGCCGTTGCCTCCAGCAGCTCCGACAATCATACAGCCCCTCCCTCTATAGTAGTTATTTTTTGTCATCTTAAAGCAGAACGTTTTGTTTCTGTATTGCAGTCGATTGTGCCGCATATTTCTCGTCTTTTTTAAGAAAACCGTTCATTTTATTTAGAAACAAGCCAGTTTTTATATATAGTGACAGTGGCATATGTGGTGTTACTGATGCTGCCGTTGCCTCCAGCAGCTCCGACAATCATACAGCCCCTCCCTCTATAGTAGTTATTTTTTGTCATCTTAAAGCAGAACGTTTTGTTTCTGTATTGCAGTCTATGGTGCCGCATATTTCTCGTCTTTTTTAAGAAAACCGTTCATTTTATTTAGAAACAAGCCAGTCTTTTATATATAGGGACAGTGGCATATGTGGTGTTACTGATGCTGCCGTTGCCTCCAGCAGCTCCGACAATCATACAGCCCCTCCCTCTATAGTAGTTATTTTTTGTCATCTTAAAGCAGAACGTTTTGTTTCTGTATTGCAGTCGATTGTGCCACATATTTCTCGTCTTTTTTAAGAAAACCGTTCATTTTATTTAGAAACAAGCCAGTCTTTTATATATAGGGACAGTGGCATATGTGGTGTTACTGATGCTGCCGTTGCCTCCAGCAGCTCCGACAATCATACAGCCCCTCCCTCTATAGTAGTTATTTTTTGTCATCTTAAAGCAGAACGTTTTGTTTCTGTATTGCAGTCGATTGTGCCGCATATTTCTCGTCTTTTTTAAGAAAACCGATCATTTTATTTAGAAACAAGCCAGTCTTTTATATATAGGGACAGTGGCATGTGGTGTTACTGATGCTGCCGTTGCCTCCAGCAGCTCCGACAATCATACAGCCCCTCCCTCTATAGTAGTTATTTTTTGTCATCTTAAAGCAGAACGTTTTGTTTCTGTATTGCAGTCGATTGTGCCGCATATTTCTCGTCTTTTTTAAGAAAACCGTTCATTTTATTTAGAAACAAGCCAGTCTTTTATATATAGTGACAGTGGCATATGTGGTGTTACTGATGCTGCCGTTGCCTCCAGCAGCTCCGACAATCATACAGCCCCTCCCTCTATAGTAGTTATTTTTTGTCATCTTAAAGCAGAACGTTTTGTTTCTGTATTGCAGTCGATTGTGCCGCGTATTTCTCGTCGTTTTTAAGAAAACCGTCCATTTTTTCAGAAACAAGCCAGTCTTTTATATATAGTGACAGTGGCATATGTGGTGTTACTGATGCTGCCGTTGCCTCCAGCAGCTCCGACAATCGTACAGCCCCTCCCTCTATAGTAGTTATTTTTTGTCATCTTAAAGCAGAACGTTTTGTTTCTGTATTGCAGTCGATTGTGCCGCATATTTCTCGTCTTTTTTAAGAAAACCGTTCATTTTATTTAGAAACAAGCCAGTCTTTTATATATAGGGACAGTGGCATATGTGGTGTTACTGATGCTGCCGTTGCCTCCAGCAGCTCCGACAATCATACAGCCCCTCCCTCTATAGTAGTTATTTTTTGTCATCTTAAAGCAGAACGTTTTGTTTCTGTATTGCAGTCGATTGTGCCGCATATTTCTCGTCTTTTTTAAGAAAACCGTTCATTTTATTTAGAAACAAGCCAGTCTTTTATATATAGTGACAGTGGCATATGTGGTGTTACTGATGCTGCCGTTGCCTCCAGCAGCACCGACAATCATACAGCCCCTCCCTCTATAGTAGTTATTTTTTGTCATCTTAAAGCAGAACGTTTTGTTTCTGTATTGCAGTCGATTGTGCCGCATATTTCTCGTCTTTTTTAAGAAAACCGTTCATTTTATTTAGAAACAAGCCAGTCTTTTATATATAGGGACAGTGGCATATGTGGTGTTACTGATGCTGCCGTTGCCTCCAGCAGCTCCGACAATCGTACAGCCCCTCCCTCTATAGTAGTTATTTTTTGTCATCTTAAAGCAGAACGTTTTGTTAATGTATTGCAGTCGATTGTGCCGCATATTTCTCGTCTTTTTTAAGAAAACCGTTCATTTTATTTAGAAACAAGCCAGTCTTTTATATATAGGGACAGTGGCATATGTGGTGTTACTGATGCTGCCGTTGCCTCCAGCAGCTCCGACAATCATACAGCCCCTCCCTCTATAGTAGTTATTTTTTGTCATCTTAAAGCAGAACGTTTTGTTTCTGTATTGCAGTCGATTGTGCCGCATATTTCTCGTCTTTTTTAAGAAAACCGTTCATTTTATTTAGAAACAAGCCAGTCTTTTATATATAGTGACAGTGGCATATGTGGTGTTACTGATGCTGCCGTTGCCTCCAGCAGCTCCGACAATCATACAGCCCCTCCCTCTATAGTAGTTATTTTTTGTCATCTTAAAGCAGAACGTTTTGTTTCTGTATTGCAGTCGATTGTGCCGCATATTTCTCGTCTTTTTTAAGAAAACCGTTCATTTTATTTAGAAACAAGCCAGTCTTTTATATATAGGGACAGTGGCATATGTGGTGTTACTGATGCTGCCGTTGCCTCCAGCAGCTCCGACAATCATACAGCCCCTCCCTCTATAGTAGTTATTTTTTGTCATCTTAAAGCAGAACGTTTTGTTTCTGAATTGCAGTCGATTGTGCCGCATATTTCTCGTCTTTTTTAAGAAAACCGTTCATTTTATTTAGAAACAAGCCAGTCTTTTATATATAGGGACAGTGGCATATGTGGTGTTACTGATGCTGCCGTTGCCTCCAGCAGCTCCGACAATCATACAGCCCCTCCCTCTATAGTAGTTATTTTTTGTCATCTTAAAGCAGAACGTTTTGTTTCTGTATTGCAGTCGATTGTGCCGCATATTTCTCGTCTTTTTTAAGAAAACCGTTCATGTTATTTAGAAACAAGCCAGGCTTTTAAATATAGGGACAGTGGCATATGTGGTGTTACTGATGCTGCCGTTGCCTCCAGCAGCTCCGGCAATCATACAGCCCCTCCCTCTATAGTAGTTATTTTTTGTCATCTTAAAGCAGAACGTTTTGTTTCTGTATTGCAGTCGATTGTGCCGCATATTTCTCGTCTTTTTTAAGAAAACCGTTCATTTTATTTAGAAACAAGCCAGTCTTTTAAATATAGGGACAGTGGCATATGTGGTGTTACTGATGCTGCCGTTGCCTCCAGCAGCTCCGACAATCATACAGCCCCTCCCTCTATAGTAGTTATTTTTTGTCATCTTAAAGCAGAACGTTTTCTTTCTGTATTGCAGTCGATTGTGCCGCATATTTCTCGTCTTTTTTAAGAAAACCGTTCATTTTATTTAGAAACAAGCCAGTCTTTTATATATAGTGACAGTGGCATATGTGGTGTTACTGATGCTGCCGTTGCCTTCAGCAGCTCCGACAATCATACAGCCCCTCCCTCTATAGTAGTTATTTTTTTTTCATCTTAAAGCAGAACGTTTTGTTTCTGTATTGCAGTCGATTGTGCCGCATATTTCTCGTCTTTTTTAAGAAAACCGTTCATTTTATTTAGAAACAAGCCAGGCTTTTAAATATAGGGACAGTGGCATATGTGGTGTTACTGATGCTGCCGTTGCCTCCAGCAGCTCCGGCAATCATACAGCCCCTCCCTCTATAGTAGTTATTTTTTGTCATCTTAAAGCAGAACGTTTTGTTTCTGTATTGCAGTCGATTGTGCCGCATATTTCTCGTCTTTTTTAAGAAAACCGTTCATTTTATTTAGAAACAAGCCAGTCTTTTATATATAGTGACAGTGGCATATGTGGTGTTACTGATGCTGTATTTCTGTATTGTTTCTGTATTGCAGTCGATTGTGCCGCATATTTCTCGTCTTTTTTAAGAAAACCGTTCATTTTATTTAGAAACAAGCCAGTCTTTTAAATATAGGGACAGTGGCATATGTGGTGTTACTGATGCTGCCGTTGCCTCCAGCAGCTCCGACAATCATACAGCCCCTCCCTCTATAGTAGTTATTTTTTGTCATCTTAAAGCAGAACGTTTTGTTTCTGTATTGCAGTCGATTGTGCCGCATATTTCTCGTCTTTTTTAAGAAAACGGTTCATTTTATTTAGAAACAAGCCAGGCTATTATATATAGTGACAGTGGCATATGTGGTGTTACTGATGCTGCCGTTGCCTCCAGCAGCTCCGACAATCATACAGCCCCTCCCTCTATAGTAGTTATTTTTTGTCATCTTAAAGCAGAACGTTTTGTTTCTGTATTGCAGTCGATTGTGCCGCATATTTCTCGTCTTTTTTAAGAAAACCGTTCATTTTATTTAGAAACAAGCCAGTCTTTTAAATATAGGGACAGTGGCATATGTGGTGTTACTGATGCTGCCGTTGCCTCCAGCAGCTCCGACAATCATACAGCCCCTCCCTCTATAGTAGTTATTTTTTGTCATCTTAAAGCAGAACGTTTTGTTTCTGTATTGCAGTCGATTGTGCCGCATATTTCTCGTCTTTTTTAAGAAAACCGTTCATTTTATTTAGAAACAAGCCAGTCTTTTATATATAGTGACAGTGGCATATGTGGTGTTACTGATGCTGCCGTTGCCTCCAGCAGCTCCGACAATCATACAGCCCCTCCCTCTATAGTAGTTATTTTTTGTCATCTTAAAGCAGAACGTTTTGTTTCTGTATTGCAGTCGATTGTGCCGCATATTTCTCGTCTTTTTTAAGAAAACCGTTCATTTTATTTAGAAACAAGCCAGTTTTTATATATAGTGACAGTGGCATATGTGGTGTTACTGATGCTGCCGTTGCCTCCAGCAGCTCCGACAATCATACAGCCCCTCCCTCTATAGTAGTTATTTTTTGTCATCTTAAAGCAGAACGTTTTGTTTCTGTATTGCAGTCTATGGTGCCGCATATTTCTCGTCTTTTTTAAGAAAACCGTTCATTTTATTTAGAAACAAGCCAGTCTTTTATATATAGGGACAGTGGCATATGTGGTGTTACTGATGCTGCCGTTGCCTCCAGCAGCTCCGACAATCATACAGCCCCTCCCTCTATAGTAGTTATTTTTTGTCATCTTAAAGCAGAACGTTTTGTTTCTGTATTGCAGTCGATTGTGCCACATATTTCTCGTCTTTTTTAAGAAAACCGTTCATTTTATTTAGAAACAAGCCAGTCTTTTATATATAGGGACAGTGGCATATGTGGTGTTACTGATGCTGCCGTTGCCTCCAGCAGCTCCGACAATCATACAGCCCCTCCCTCTATAGTAGTTATTTTTTGTCATCTTAAAGCAGAACGTTTTGTTTCTGTATTGCAGTCGATTGTGCCGCATATTTCTCGTCTTTTTTAAGAAAACCGATCATTTTATTTAGAAACAAGCCAGTCTTTTATATATAGGGACAGTGGCATGTGGTGTTACTGATGCTGCCGTTGCCTCCAGCAGCTCCGACAATCATACAGCCCCTCCCTCTATAGTAGTTATTTTTTGTCATCTTAAAGCAGAACGTTTTGTTTCTGTATTGCAGTCGATTGTGCCGCATATTTCTCGTCTTTTTTAAGAAAACCGTTCATTTTATTTAGAAACAAGCCAGTCTTTTATATATAGTGACAGTGGCATATGTGGTGTTACTGATGCTGCCGTTGCCTCCAGCAGCTCCGACAATCATACAGCCCCTCCCTCTATAGTAGTTATTTTTTGTCATCTTAAAGCAGAACGTTTTGTTTCTGTATTGCAGTGGATTGTGCCGCGTATTTCTCGTCTTTTTTAAGAAAACCGTCCATTTTTTCAGAAACAAGCCAGTCTTTTATATATAGTGACAGTGGCATATGTGGTGTTACTGATGCTGCCGTTGCCTCCAGCAGCTCCGACAATCGTACAGCCCCTCCCTCTATAGTAGTTATTTTTTGTCATCTTAAAGCAGAACGTTTTGTTTCTGTATTGCAGTCGATTGTGCCGCATATTTCTCGTCTTTTTTAAGAAAACCGTTCATTTTATTTAGAAACAAGCCAGTCTTTTATATATAGGGACAGTGGCATATGTGGTGTTACTGATGCTGCCGTTGCCTCCAGCAGCTCCGACAATCATACAGCCCCTCCCTCTATAGTAGTTATTTTTTGTCATCTTAAAGCAGAACGTTTTGTTTCTGTATTGCAGTCGATTGTGCCGCATATTTCTCGTCTTTTTTAAGAAAACCGTTCATTTTATTTAGAAACAAGCCAGTCTTTTATATGTAGTGACAGTGGCATATGTGGTGTTACTGATGCTGCCGTTGCCTCCAGCAGCTCCGACAATCGTACAGCCCCTCCCTCTATAGTAGTTATTTTTTGTCATCTTAAAGCAGAACGTTTTGTTTCTGTATTGCAGTCGATTGTGCCGCATATTTCTCGTCTTTTTTAAGAAAACCGTTCATTTTATTTAGAAACAAGCCAGTCTTTTATATATAGTGACAGTGGCATATGTGGTGTTACTGATGCTGCCGTTGCCTACAGCAGCTCCGACAATCATACAGCCCCTCCCTCTATAGTAGTTATTTTTTGTCATCTTAAAGCAGAACGTTTTGTTTCTGTATTGCAGTCGATTGTGCCGCATATTTCTCGTCTTTTTTAAGAAAACCGTTCATTTTATTTAGAAACAAGCCAGTCTTTTATATATAGTGACAGTGGCATATGTGGTGTTACTGATGCTGCCGTTGCCTCCAGCAGCACCGACAATCATACAGCCCCTCCCTCTATAGTAGTTATTTTTTGTCATCTTAAAGCAGAACGTTTTGTTTCTGTATTGCAGTCGATTGTGCCGCATATTTCTCGTCTTTTTTAAGAAAACCGTTCATTTTATTTTGAAACAAGCCAGTCTTTTATATATAGGGACAGTGGCATATGTGGTGTTACTGATGCTGCCGTTGCCTCCAGCAGCTCCGACAATCGTACAGCCCCTCCCTCTATAGTAGTTATTTTTTGTCATCTTAAAGCAGAACGTTTTGTTTCTGTATTGCAGTCGATTGTGCCGCATATTTCTCGTCTTTTTTAAGAAAACCGTTCATTTTATTTAGAAACAAGCCAGTCTTTTATATATAGGGACAGTGGCATATGTGGTGTTACTGATGCTGCCGTTGCCTCCAGCAGCTCCGACAATAATACAGCCCCTCCCTCTATAGTAGTTATTTTTTGTCATCTTAAAGCAGAACGTTTTGTTTCTGTATTGCAGTCGATTGTGCCGCGTATTTCTCGTCTTTTTTAAGAAAACCGTCCATTTTTTTAGAAACAAGCCAGTCTTTTATATATAGTGACAGTGGCATATGTGGTGTTACTGATGCTGCCGTTGCCTCCAGCAGCTCCGACAATCGTACAGCCCCTCCCTCTATAGTAGTTATTTTTTGTCATCTTAAAGCAGAACATTTTGTTTCTGTATTGCAGTCGATTGTGCCGCATATTTTTCGTCTTTTTTAAGAAAACCGTTCATTTTATTTAGAAACAAGCCAGTCTTTTATATATAGGGACAGTGGCATATGTGGTGTTACTGATGCTGCCGTTGCCTCCAGCATCTCCGACAATCATACAGCCCCTCCCTCTATAGTAGTTATTTTTTGTCATCTTAAAGCAGAACGTTTTGTTTCTGTATTGCAGTCGATTGTGCCGCATATTTCTCGTCTTTTTTAAGAAAACCGTTCATTTTATTTAGAAACAAGCCAGTCTTTTATATATAGTGACAGTGGCATATGTGGTGTTACTGATGCTGCCGTTGCCTCCAGCAGCTCCGACAATCGTACAGCCCCTCCCTCTATAGTAGTTATTTTTTGTCATCTTAAAGCAGAACGTTTTGTTTCTGTATTGCAGTCGATTGTGCCGCATATTTCTCGTCTTTTTTAAGACAAACCGTTCATTTTATTTAGAAACAAGCCAGTCTTTTATATATAGTGACAGTGGCATATGTGGTGTTACTGATGCTGCCGTTGCCTACAGCAGCTCCGACAATCATACAGCCCCTCCCTCTATAGTAGTTATTTTTTGTCATCTTAAAGCAGAACGTTTTGTTTCTGTATTGCAGTCGATTGTGCCGCATATTTCTCGTCTTTTTTAAGAAAACCGTTCATTTTATTTAGAAACAAGCCAGTCTTTTATATATAGTGACAGTGGCATATGTGGTGTTACTGATGCTGCCGTTGCCTCCAGCAGCTCCGACAATCATACAGCCCCTCTCTCTATAGTAGTTATTTTTTGTCATCTTAAAGCAGAACGTTTTGTTTCTGTATTGCAGTCGATTGTGCCGCATATTTCTCGTCTTTTTTAAGAAAACCGTTCATTTTATTTAGAAACAAGCCAGTCTTTTATATATAGGGACAGTGGCATATGTGGTGTTACTGATGCTGCCGTTGCCTCCAGCAGCTCCGACTATCGTACAGCCCCTCCCTCTATAGTAGTTATTTTTTGTCATCTTAAAGCAGAACGTTTTGTTTCTGTATTGCAGTCGATTGTGCCGCATATTTCTCGTCTTTTTTAAGAAAACCGTTCATTTTATTTAGAAACAAGCCAGTCTTTGTATATAGGGACAGTGGCATATGTGGTGTTACTGATGCTGCCGTTGCCTCCAGCAGCTCCGACAATCATACAGCCCCTCCCTCTATAGTAGTTATTTTTTGTCATCTTAAAGCAGAACGTTTTGTTTCTGTATTGCAGTCGATTGTGCCGCATATTTCTCGTCTTTTTTAAGAAAACCGTTCATTTTATTTAGAAACAAGCCAGTCTTTTATATATAGTGACAGTGGCATATGTGGTGTTACTGATGCTGCCGTTGCCTCCAGCAGCTCCGACAATCGTACAGCCCCTCCCTGTATAGTAGTTATTTTTTGTCATCTTAAAGCAGAACGTTTTGTTTCTGTATTGCAGTCGATTGTGCCTCATATTTCTCGTCTTTTTAAGAAAACCGTTCATTTTATTTAGAAACAAGCCAGTCTTTTATATATATAGGGACAGTGGCATATGTGGTGTTACTGATGCTGCCGTTGCCTCCAGAAGCTCCGACAATCATACAGCCCCTCCCTCTATAGTAGTTATTTTTTGTCATCTTAAAGCAGAACGTTTTGTTTCTGTATTGCAGTCGATTGTGCCGCATATTTCTCGTCTTTTTTAAGAAAACCGTTCATTTTATTTAGAAACAAGCCAGTCTTTTAAATATAGGGACAGTGGCATATGTTGTGTTACTGATGTTGCCGTTGCCTCCAGCAGCTCCGACAATCATACAGCCCCTCCCTGCTATAGTAGTTATTTTTTGTCATCTTAAAGCAGAACGTTTTGTTTCTGTATTGCAGTCGATTGTGCCGCATATTTCTCGTCTTTTTTAAGAAAACCGTTCATTTTATTTAGAAACAAGCCAGTCTTTTATATATAGGGACAGTGGCATATGTGGTGTTACTGATGCTGCCGTTGCCTCCAGCAGCTCCGACAATCATACA
>JAOYRU010001502.1:0-47906 GCA_026315105.1 Locusta migratoria
AACCCGCCGCCGCCAGGGGGCGCGCGCACACCGCCAACTTCGCGGCCGGCCGCTGCTCACAAAGCAAAACGCGCCGCGCTCAAAACTCCGCCAAACAACGGAACTCGTATCGTCATATCTCTCCTCTGTTGGTGGGTTTTTCTTTCCTCTCTTTCTTTCTTTGCCTTTCCTCTACTCTCTTCCTGTTCCCCAAGCGACAACGACAACCCAAAAAAAGAAAAAAACACCACCGCCCTCCGCAAAAGTAGCACGTCACCCACAGCCGAAAAACGCCACCAAATTCCCGGGCCGCCTGCCTCCTCTCCCAGCCCCCATATATCCGAGCAACGCCGCGTCATATCGCCCCCCCCCCCCCATCTCCGACGACGCGCACCCTCGCTCACAGCCAGCCCGCCCACGTATGTATATTCGACGCCACACACACACACACAGAGACGCAAACCGCACAACAAAATTTGGCATCGCCATCGAAATAGGACAGTAATTAAAAAAATAAATAAAAAGGAACAAACAAGCCAAAACGGACACACAGAGGGCACGACAGACAATCCCGCTCTTCGGCTACAGACACATGTGGTGGCCCTGAAAAGGGCCGTTTTTGTTTCCGTGCACCCCCAAAGCACAGAGGCGGCAGCTTCTTTTTTTCGCCAATCACAGGAGAAAACAAGCCAGCCGACCGCTCTACTTCGAGCTCGTGTACTTGGTCACCGCCTTGGTGCCCTCGCTCACGGCGTGCTTGGCCAGCTCGCCGGGCAGCAACAGCCGCACAGCGGTCTGGATCTCGCGGGACGTGATCGTCGACCGCTTGTTGTAGTGCGCCAGGCGCGACGCCTCGGCAGCAATGCGCTCGAAAATGTCGTTCACAAAGCTGTTCATGATGCTCATCGCCTTCGACGAGATGCCCGTGTCAGGGTGCACCTGCTTCAGCACCTTGTAAATGTAGATGGCATAGCTCTCCTTCCTCTTGCGCTTCTTCTTCTTGTCGCCCTTCGAGATATTCTTCTGCGCCTTGCCCGCCTTCTTCGCGGCCTTTCCACTAGTCTTGGGCGGCATCTCGGTCAGCGACAGCGATCCGTACCGTACAGCTCAGCTCAGCGTCTCTCAGCACAGTGGCCCGCTGCGCGCCCGCCGCGCGCCCTTTATAAAAGCTCGCCCGCTTCCCACCGCCGACCAATGGGGAGCGCGCGCAACCGGCCGCCGCACCCGAGGCCATAAAGGGGGGCGACCCGCCGCCAGCCGCGTTCACTCAGCTGCTCGACTCGCTGCGGGTCGGATCTTCGCTACTACAGCTCTCGTCTCGCACCGACTTCCACAACCAGCCATGTCCGGACGCGGAAAGGGCGGCAAAGTCAAGGGAAAGTCAAAGTCCCGCTCCAGCCGGGCAGGACTCCAGTTCCCCGTCGGCAGAATCCACAGGCTGCTGCGAAAGGGAAACTACGCCGAGCGCGTCGGCGCCGGAGCGCCAGTCTACCTGGCCGCCGTCATGGAGTACCTCGCCGCTGAGGTGCTCGAGTTGGCCGGCAACGCGGCGCGCGACAACAAGAAGACGCGCATCATCCCGCGCCACCTCCAGCTCGCCATCCGCAACGACGAGGAGCTCAACAAGCTCCTGTCGGGCGTCACCATCGCACAGGGCGGTGTCCTGCCCAACATCCAGGCCGTCCTGCTGCCAAAGAAGACCGAGAAGAAGGCATAAGCAGCCAGCCTCCCCCTCCCTCGTGGTCGCAAAGCGCGCGCCGTGCCGTGCCGTGTGTCGTGTGGTGGTGCCAGTCTCCTGGCACCCCACCCCACCCCACCCACCCGCGCGCCGCGGTCTGTGCACAATCGGCCCTTTTCAGGGCCACCATACACCTTTCGGCAAACAGAGCAAAATTCGGTCGTCCGTCTACTACTGAAACCTAACCTAACCTACGCTACGCTTGGGGGGCGGCGCGAGTATCGCGGCTTCACACGCACCCCCGGCCGCCCGTCACAGGTCCTGCCCACAAACAAACAGACCACGGCGACGGAAAAACAAACAAAAAAAGACCAGACCAGCACAAAAGAAACACTAGTATATGCACGCTACTAGAGGTAGGGGGCGCCCGCGTCAGCACACGCCGCTTTTACCCCCCTCTCTCCCTCCTCTTGCCCCCCCGTTGCCGACAGTGTGGCGCGCGCACACACAACCGCGGGGGCAACAAACGCGAGGAGAGCCACGAAATCAAAAACAGCGGCTGCTGGCTGGCTGGCCGCCGCGCGTCTTCGGAAGGGACGCCACACACTCTTTTCTTTTTCTTTTCTCGCCGTCCTTTCTTTCTTTACCACCAATCCCTCCCTCCTCTCTCTCGGCCGCATCCCACACACACCGGGCACCATCCGTCGCAACAGCAACCACATCACACGCTCGCTCGCGAAAACAATAATAAAATACGAAAAGGGCCCCCCCCAAAACACACAACTAAAATATATAATATCTAACGGAGGAAACACCTCCTCTCTCTCAACAAAAAACAACAAACGACGACACGACTACAACTTTGCACTTTCTCTCGAACACAAGTGTGGTGGCCCTGAAAAGGGCCGTTTTGTCGCCTCCTCCTCCTTTCCCCGCCCACCCGCGCCTTCCGCCCTGCCACAGACAAGACGGACGCGCGCGGGGGGGAACACTGTTTGTTGTTCTCTTTTTCGTTCGCCCCCATGGCAGTGGCAGGCAGGGAAAAGAGCCGCAAAAACCGACAGACGGGGACGCTGCCTTAACCGCCGAAACCGTACAGGGTGCGCCCCTGCCTCTTCAGGGCGTACACCACGTCCATGGCGGTCACCGTCTTGCGCTTCGCGTGCTCCGTGTACGTCACCGCGTCGCGGATCACGTTCTCCAGGAACACCTTCAGCACGCCGCGCGTCTCCTCGTAGATCAGACCGGAGATGCGCTTCACGCCGCCTCGGCGCGCCAGGCGGCGGATCGCCGGCTTCGTGATGCCCTGGATGTTGTCACGCAGCACCTTGCGGTGCCGCTTGGCGCCACCCTTGCCGAGCCCCTTTCCTCCCTTGCCGCGGCCAGTCATCTTCTTCCTACGGTCGGTCGGCTAAAAAAACAGCTAGTGTGTCTCAGGCAGCGGCGCGACGGCTCCTCTCCTCACGCTGGCGAGTCAGCTACAAACACGGCCCGGCCGGCGCCGGCCCCCCTATATAGACTCTGGCCGCCTTCCCCCACCACGCCGCACCGAGGGCATATAAGCGCGCGCCGCGCCCGCGCCCGCGCTACAGTTTTCGCCGAGAGGCCGTCCCGCACGCACCCTCGCCCGCTCGCTCGCTCCGTTCTCGTCCGACATGGCCCGCACAAAGCAGACGGCCCGCAAGTCCACCGGCGGAAAGGCGCCGCGCAAACAGCTCGCCACCAAGGCGGCGAGGAAGAGCGCGCCCGCCACCGGCGGCGTCAAGAAGCCCCACCGCTACCGGCCCGGCACCGTCGCGCTCCGAGAAATCAGGCGCTACCAAAAGAGCACCGAGCTGCTCATCCGCAAGCTGCCCTTCCAGCGCCTCGTGCGAGAGATCGCACAGGACTTCAAGACCGACCTGCGCTTCCAGAGCTCCGCCGTCATGGCGCTGCAGGAAGCCAGCGAGGCCTACCTCGTCGGCCTCTTCGAAGACACCAACCTGTGCGCCATCCACGCCAAGCGCGTCACCATCATGCCCAAGGACATCCAGCTGGCGCGCCGCATCCGCGGCGAGCGCGCCTAAGCAAGCTGCTGGCGACTGCACGACGCGCACAAACAAAAACGGCCCTTTTCAGGGCCACTACCACCTCTCGAGAGCGAGCAAAAACATTGTCGTCGTCGTCAAGTCGTTCTTCCCCTCTCTTTTTTTCCGGCGGACGGACGTACGTCGGTGTCCTCCTTCCTTCCTTCCTTGGGCCGCCGCCGACCGTCAAAGCGCCCGCCCCCTTTCTCTCTTTTTGCCCCCCCCTCCTCGTCGCCCCCACCAAAACAACGCGACCTACACACACAACATCGCATCGAGAACGAAAAAACAACAACAAATAATAAGGGCCACTGCTGCTTGGCACAAAAACGACACGACACCAAATCATATGTTTGTGCGTGTGTGCGATATAATAATAATGTAAATTAAAAATATACACGTAATAACGTGTGGCCTCCTCTCTCTCTCGCTCAGCTACCGAAGGCGAGCCCACAATTCGCACCATTTCTGTGGCCGCCGTCCAGGCGACACACGCAGGGACAGGGCCTCCTCTCTTTCGGCATGTTTCACAACCCGAAGCCAAATACAACAAAAAAAAAAAAAAGGCGGCCAAATCTGTAACATAACAACAAGCTTATCAATTTGTTTTCTTTGCGTGGCGTGGCCGCCAAAACAAGAGAACAACAACAAACCAAACCAAGACCACACTGCTGGGGCCGAACACCACAGTGTGTATACAACCAAAAACAACGGCGGGCGCGCGGCCGCGCTAGCGCTACTCCACGCACAACCCCCCCATCAAATCACGTCATACAACAAAAAGAGAGCGCGGGCGGGCGCGGCGGCCGCACCACACTCACCAGACACAGACCCACCCCCGCAACGGCGCGCAACACGCATTGCTATATAGATTTCTTTTCTTTTTCTTTCTGTGTGGCGCGGCAAAACAAAAACAAAAAGAGAGGCAAGCCAGGCGGCCACGCGCGCGGCGCTCCAAACAGCAACAAAACGAAAAAACTACCAATACTAAAACTACTCCTCTCTCCCTGTCTGTCTCCTCCCCCCACAGGCCCGCTGTAAACAGCAACACGACAACTCAGCTCCTCGGCAAACATGTGATGGCCCTGAGAAGGGCCGTTTTGGGCGGCAACGCGCGGCGACGACCGCGGCAGGCAGGACAGCCGCCGTGCCTGGCGGCGGCGACGCGCGCTTTGGGCTGCTCGCCACTGCGTGGGGGGGACCGCAACCCAAACGGCTGCGCACTTTTCTCTCTGCTTTACTTCTTCTTCTTGGGCGACGCCTTCGCCTTCGACGGCGTCGTCGCCTTCTTGGGGCGGGGCGCCTTCGGCTTCTTCGTCGGAACCTTGGCAGCCTTCTTCGCCTTCGAGGGCGACTTGGCCTTGGCCGGCTTGGCCGCAGCAGCCTTCTTGGCCCCAGCGGGGGCGGCGGCGGCGCCGCCAGACGCCTTCTTGGCAGCGCCCGCCTTGCGCCCCGTAGCCGCCTTCACACCGCCAGCCTTCTTGGCGCCGGCAGCGCGGGCGCCCTTCTTCTCCTTGCTGGCCGCCGGAGCGGCGCGCCGCTTCTTGGCAGCGCCGGCGGCGCGCGCCTTGCCGCCCTCGGCCGAACCGCCGGCAGCTCCGCCTCCAGCCAGTTTAAACGAGCCGGACGCGCCCTTGCCCTTCGTCTGAACCAGCTCGCCGGCGACGACGGCCGACTTGAGGTACTTCTTGATAAACGGCGCCAGCTTCTCGGCGTCCAGCTTGTAGTGCGCCGCTATGTACTTCTTGATGGCCTGCAGCGACGACCCGCCGCGCTCCTTCAGGCTCTTGATGGCCGCCGTCACCATCTCAGAGGTGCGCGGGTGCGCAGGCTTGGCGCGCGGCTTCTTCGCAGACGCCGCCGCCG
Organism: Locusta migratoria; assembly: GCA_026315105.1. Classification (NCBI taxonomy): domain Eukaryota; kingdom Metazoa; phylum Arthropoda; class Insecta; order Orthoptera; family Acrididae; genus Locusta; species Locusta migratoria. Next base: position 5,590 of record JAOYRU010001502.1, read on the forward strand.
ACTTGGCCTTCTTCGTCGTGCCCGTGGCCGCGGGGGCCGCAGCAGTCTCGTTCGTGGCCGCCTGATCCGCCATCTCCGTTCTTCACAGCAGAGGAAAGAGAAAAAAGAGCGACGACAAAAGCTGGCTGGCTGGCGCGCACGTACTACTCTGGTGTGTGTGCACGCGGGCGCAGAGCGGCAGGGAATAATCGCGGCGCGCCCGCGCACCGCCAGTGTCGCGAGCGGGCGCGGACGGCCAAGAGAGCGGCCGCCACTCTGCGCGCCGCCGCGCGCCGCCTCGCGCGCTTGCTACGCTCGCACGTCCGGCAGCGTGGCCGGCGTCGCCCCGCACCCGCGCCCACACCGCCCGCGCCATTCCGGCCACCAAGGATGGGGCTACCCGCTGGCCCGCTCGCGGCGCCCGCGCATCCCCACCGTCGTGCCGCAAAACGCCGCCAAAGTGCGCCTACCGCGCCAAACAGCCTGGCCACGCCCGCCGAGAATCGCCGCCCCCGCCCGAATGCCGCCCCCACGACCCCACCCAACGTACCGGCACAGTGCCCAAACCTTCGGCAACGCCTCCACACCGCCGCCCAGCCCGCCCTCCCCAAACGGCCGGCGGCGCGCGCCCCCAAAGCCAAGCGTGCGGCGATGACGGGCGTGCAAACCCGGCACCACCGACCCATCGCCTCCCATCCGCCGCGTCCCGTGCGTGCGGCACCCACCTGCCGCCGTCGCCACCCCCCCGTACGCCAGCCTCTCACCCTCGCCCGCACACGTCCACGCAACACACACATTCCCGCCACGTCGCCACACAAAATTGTCCCGGCAAAAATGCCGCCGCGCGGCGCGCACCGCAGCCCGCCCCCAAACAGCCACGGAAAAAACCTGCACCACCCACACACACCCCACGCTACGGGACAAGGGCGTCCGCCCACCGCACGCCGGCACAAGCGCGCGCGCACACACACACACACAGCAATAATTTGGGACGCGACACGCAAAACCGACGGGCGCCCTCTCCTCCTACGAGGCGCGGCGCGCTTCCCCTCGACAACCTTCGGGACAGGGGACACACACAGCCCACCGCCCCGGTACGCTACGCGTGTGTTTTCTTCTCTCTTTTCCTCTTTTTCTTCTCTTCTTGCTGCTTTCGGTGCTTCCTCGTCCTTTTCTTCGTTTCCTTCCGTTTCCCTTTTTCCCCCCGCCGACGCGCGCGACTACTCGACGCTAAACAACGTTCGGGGGGTCGGTAACGCGTTTCGTTTCTTCTTCTTCTTAAACAGCAAAACGTTACGTTTTTTTCATCGCAGCGCCCACACAGAGAGGCTTTCCTCCCTCTCTCTTGTACGCGGCGTTTTCGGGCGCTACCAGACACCCCTTTTACGTTCGGTTAGGTTAGGTTAGGTTAGGTTGCGCGTTAGGTTAGGTTAAGGAGGGGCTAGGTTAGGTTTAGGGGGGCTAGGTTAGGTTAAGGTTAACACTTCTTCAGAGGTTAGGTTTAAGGGAGGGGTTTGGGGGTTAGGTTAACGGGTTCAACGCACGTTGGGGGGGTTGGGTTAGGTTAGGTTAGGGGTCAGGTTACGTCACAACCACACGTTAAAAAAAAAACGGCTCACACGCGTTCAGGGGGAACGTCACAGCGCCGTTACCCAGCCGACCACGTGCGCCGTTCGTTAAAGCGGGGGCCACGGGCACAGGGCGGTCCCCGGCTGCCCGTTAAAACTTACCAAGGGTTGCGGCGTCAACAACGGCTTCGTCTTGGCGCGCATACAGCGCCGGCTCCCACACAAACCGCCCGCTCGTTCCAGCCACAATTTCCCCGAAAAAGAGGGCGCGCCCACCCAACAGGCGCACACAAAACACCGGAAAAACAACAACAAAAACAAACAGCACACACCGAAACGGGCGCGGCGGGCCCCGGCCACAAAACTGCAACACCCCCCGGCCACGGGCTACCGACCGTGGCACACACACACAAAACCCAACGGGCAATACCGGCCGCGCGACCAACCACGACGTTCGCCCCAAAAACACTACACTTACCGCCACCCACCCAGCCTCCCCATTTGCCACGCGTCACAACAGACAGTCGGCAACAGCAACGACAAAGACAAAAACAGGGCAGCAGCACAGTCTGTCTGCTGCTGCCGCACCCCGAGCTCGCCGGTGCGGGCAACACACACACACACACACACACACACACACACACACACACACACACACCCAAAGGCCATTCCTCTCGCTTTTGGTTTCCCCCCTTTGGGGCCGGCCCGGCCGTCCGGCCGTCCGTCCGTCCGTTCCTTCCACCCACCGCCTCCCCTCCAAAAAAAAAAAAAAGGGGGGGGGGCCGCCGCCAGCACAAACCACGACACACACCAGCCACAGCGGCGACCGCAGCCACGAAACGAGGGGGCCGCCTCATATTCGGACATACACTGAGGGAAACAACAAGAATACAAACCCAACAAGACAAGCGGCGGGACAAAAGAAAACAAACCGTCGACCAAGCGACTACCACCAAAAAAAATTGCACAAAGAGGACAGAAGGAACACACAAAACGGGACGACTGTTTCTCGTGTCACACGACGACGCGGCCGCTCGCCCGCACCACAACATTACCCACCTTCCGTCCGTCCGTCTCGCCGCCGCCCAGCCAAAACAAAACGCGCTCCCCCTCTCTCCACAACCACGCGCCGCGGCAACCGCCCGCCAACGCCCTCTCCTGGCCGCAGCAACCCGCCGCCGCCAGGGGGCGCGCGCACACCGCCAACTTCGCGGCCGGCCGCTGCTCACAAAGCAAAACGCGCCGCGCTCAAAACTCCGCCAAACAACGGAACTCGTATCGTCATATCTCTCCTCTGTTGGTGGGTTTTTCTTTCCTCTCTTTCTTTCTTTGCCTTTCCTCTACTCTCTTCCTGTTCCCCAAGCGACAACGACAACCCAAAAAAAGAAAAAAACACCACCGCCCTCCGCAAAAGTAGCACGTCACCCACAGCCGAAAAACGCCACCAAATTCCCGGGCCGCCTGCCTCCTCTCCCAGCCCCCATATATCCGAGCAACGCCGCGTCATATCGCCCCCCCCCCCCCCCCATCTCCGACGACGCGCACCCTCGCTCACAGCCAGCCCGCCCACGTATGTATATTCGACGCCACACACACACACACAGAGACGCAAACCGCACAACAAAATTTGGCATCGCCATCGAAATAGGACAGTAATTAAAAAAATAAATAAAAAGGAACAAACAAGCCAAAACGGACACACAGAGGGCACGACAGACAATCCCGCTCTTCGGCTACAGACACATGTGGTGGCCCTGAAAAGGGCCGTTTTTGTTTCCGTGCACCCCCAAAGCACAGAGGCGGCAGCTTCTTTTTTTCGCCAATCACAGGAGAAAACAAGCCAGCCGACCGCTCTACTTCGAGCTCGTGTACTTGGTCACCGCCTTGGTGCCCTCGCTCACGGCGTGCTTGGCCAGCTCGCCGGGCAGCAACAGCCGCACAGCGGTCTGGATCTCGCGGGACGTGATCGTCGACCGCTTGTTGTAGTGCGCCAGGCGCGACGCCTCGGCAGCAATGCGCTCGAAAATGTCGTTCACAAAGCTGTTCATGATGCTCATCGCCTTCGACGAGATGCCCGTGTCAGGGTGCACCTGCTTCAGCACCTTGTAAATGTAGATGGCATAGCTCTCCTTCCTCTTGCGCTTCTTCTTCTTGTCGCCCTTCGAGATATTCTTCTGCGCCTTGCCCGCCTTCTTCGCGGCCTTTCCACTAGTCTTGGGCGGCATCTCGGTCAGCGACAGCGATCCGTACCGTACAGCTCAGCTCAGCGTCTCTCAGCACAGTGGCCCGCTGCGCTACTACTTGACATCGCTGGGTTTACACCCAATGTGTTTTGAAGTGCCAATGGCCTTGTAGCCATTCTGACTTACGAAATCATCCTAAGTGTTCGGAATCAGGGTTTTGGTGATATGCTGGGCAATGCCCGTCGTTTTACAATGATTGTGGGTAAAGGAGATTGCTATGTATAAAGTTTTAATGAAGGATTTTAGTTTCTGAAAGTGCGGTTAATGGTGTTGAAGGGGACTCTTTGGTCTGGGAGCGCTTGACTTCCCAGAGTGTTGATGAGCGGGAATTGTGATAAGGCTGATGCATTGTAGAAATCAATCGATTTTTGCTTGATTTTGTGATAGAAGGATGGTTCTCCTAGCGTGGCTCGAATCTCCTCATTGCTTTGGTACCATGTGGCGTTCAGGATAATTCTGAATGTCTTGTTTTGTATCACCTCCAATTGCTGCAGGTTTGTATCTGATGCGATGCTGTAAATTTCCGAGCCATACAGAATGGTTGGGAGAATGACTGTTTTCCAGATCCTCAGTTTGGTTTCTGTTGTTAATCCCCTTCCTTTTAATAGGGGATATAACTGATAGAGCCGGGCAGAACCTTTGTTTCTCGCCTCCCTGATGTGATGTCTGAATGTCAAATTTTTATCAATTTTTAGGCCGAGATATGTGATACAGTTTTGCCATTGGATCTCGTGATCATTTAGGCTGATGTTTATGACTGGTTTATTGATTTTTGTTGTAAAAACTATAGCTTGGCATTTTGCCGCATTTATTTTTATTTTCCAGAGATTGCACCAAGTGGAAACTTTGTTGAGGTGTCGTTGCAGTCTATATGCTAGGTAGTTTTGATTTCTACCGCTGTGATATAGCGCAGTGTCGTCTGCGTATAAGGCTATATTTCCACCCGGCTCTTTGGGTATGTCGTTGGTGTATATGAGGTATAGGAGGGGGCCAAGCACAGATCCCTGTGGGACACCAGCTTCAATGGTTTTGGTGTTGCTAGCAGCTTTGTCAACTGCTGAGTAGAAGGTTCTGCCAGTTAAAAATGATTTTATCATTTGAAGGATATGTAGTGGGCAGTTCATTTTGGACAGCTTGTAGAGCAGACCGTCATGCCAGACACGATCGAACGCCTTTTCTATGTCCAAGAAGATGGCCGCTGTACTGTTGCCTCGGGTCTTTTCGGTGCAGATGTGCTCCACCAGACGAATGGCTTGTTGTGTAGTGCTATGCCCAGCACGAAAACCGAACTGTTCGGGTGTGAGGATGTTGTTTGTTGATAGGAATTGGATGAGTGTATTTTGTATAAGGATTTCTAGTATTTTGGATAGATGATTTAGAAGGGATATTGGTCTGTAGTTTTGTGGGAAGAGATGGTCTTTATTGGGTTTTGGAATAGAAATAATTTTTGCAGCCTTCCAGGCTGAAGGGAAGTACTGGATGCTGAGGCAGCTGTTTAGGATTGCTGTAAGGTGTGAGATGGCAGGTTCAGGAAGATGTTTTAAGAAAGCAGGTTTTATATGGTCGGGTCCAGGAGCTTTAGCATTGCCGATTCGTCTGATGATAGCAGCAACTACACGCTCGTTGGTGGGCACAAAGTTTGTCACGACCCTTGCTTCGAGTTTTCTTTCTAGATGGCGTTCAACTCTCTGCTCTAGGATGTCGGCTTCCTCCTCATCCTCCTCTATGATGTTTTCTTGGAATTGTAGCTCAAGAGTGTCTGCCATGGCGGCTGCCTTGTCCTCTGGTGTGTACACTAGTCCATTTTGACCATGTAGTGGTCTGTTGGCTTGGTGGGGTTGTCGTCGGCTTTTTATGATGCCCCAGAATTTCTCAGGGTTTTCCTCTGCTGCTGTTAAGCTTTGTTCCCATCTAGCACATCTGAGAAGCCTGAGCCTGGTCTTTATTTCCCTGGCCATGCGATACATGTCCCTTCTGTCCCTTGGATCTCGAAAGGTCTGCCACCTTTTCCGAGTTCTGTTCTTATCAGTGATCAGTTGGGCTAGGTCTCTAGGTAGGTCTGCTCTCCCATAATCGTGGGTAATTTTTATGGTGGCAGCCTTTCCGCAGGTGGTGATTATATTTGTGAATGCCTCAACTGCTTGATCTATTTCTTCGTGGGTTTGCATTTCAGGAGTTATGTCAGGTATATGTTGGCTTATGAGATCTTGGTACCTAGGCCAGTTTGTATGATAGTTGGTTGTTGTTCTGTTTGTTGGTGCTTCTGTGTCATCCTCGAATCTCAGTATTACTGGACTATGGTCTGAATTTAATGCATTAATTACTTGAGTAGTTGTTGTTAAGTGAATGTTTTTTGCCAGAAACATGTCAAGCTTATCTGGGAGGCAGCGGGAATCATAGGGGAAGTGAGTTGGCTCATCCGTTGAGATGACCCTAACATCCGGGTGGTTGTCCAGATACCTCAATAGCTGGTTACCACTGGTATTTCTAGCCCGACAACCCCATGCCCTGTGTTTGGCATTCAGGTCCCCTCCTATGATTGTTCTGTGATTTATGCTCAGAAGATCATCCAGGTCTCTGTGATGGAGCCGCGTATTTGGGGGATGGTAGGCCGCTATCAGGAGTGTAGGCTGATTATCTATAATTAGCTCAATTGCCGTTGTTTCTATGTTAATTAAGCGGGGCATTTGGACCTGTCTGTGGCAGATTCGGCGCTTTATTAGGATGCCTGTGCCTCCTCCAGGACGGTTTGGGCGGTCATTACGTATGAGTACGTAATTTCTGACTCTGAAATTGTCGTCTGGTGTGAGATGTGTCTCATTTAAGAGAGCCACATCGACACCATGATCGTCTAGAAATAATTCCAGTTCGTATCTGTCATGGAGTATGCCGTCGGCATTCCAGATGGCGATAGATATGTGCTTGTTTGTATTATCCACTGGTGAACAGGGGGAGGATGTTGGTGGCGAAGATTGTGAATTTTGACAGGAGATCTGGGGCATTCATTATTTGTGTGAATGCTTCCTTAAGTTTTGATATCAGTGGAGAAGTGAATAGTTTTTTGATGGCGTTCCAGATGTGGGTGAGGAACTGGAGTGGTTGTTCAGTTTCCTGCTGATGTTCTTGAATGGTGTTTGCAGTGAGTTCCTCACTGACGATGTTAGTTGAAGGCAGTGGTGCCTGCTCTTCTGCAGAGATATCTGGTGTTTGTGTCTGCTGTTCTGCAGGGATGTTTGCAGGTTCCTGGTTAATATTGGCATTAGCAGGAGGGGTATTAGCGGCATTGGGACCGGTGGTTTCCGGTTGCATTGCTTCACCTATTTGCTGAAGTGGGACTTGGCGTTTGCTTTTTTGTGGATGTGTCACAGATTTTGGTTTTGGAGGCTGTAGTGGATTGTCAGTGTTACTCTGATTTTTTGGGGTTGGTTTGGTGGCTGGTTTTTGAGGGTTTCGTCCGTATTGGACAATTTGGGCTAGGGTTCTAGTCTCTTGTGCTTCCCCTTGTTTATTACTTGTTGGGGCAGTATGTGTCTCTGCCACTGATTGGGTTGGGTGAGAGTTGATTGTTTCCTCTCTCATAGGTATTTTGTTAGATGGTGGTGGGAGATTTGTCTCATCTAAGGATGGAGATGGGGTTACCTGATCGGCAGACAGATGTGGCTGCTGTTGAGGAGGGGGGGCTCTCTTATCCTGCCAGGCCTGGATGATCTTCATCCTAGCTGGGCAGCCCCTATAAGATGCAGGGTGAGCGCCTCTGCAGTTTGCGCAGGTTGCTTGCTCGCTGTCTTTCAATGTACATGCGGCGGATAGGTGTGGGCCTGCGCATTTTACACACCTGGGTGCTAGGTGACATTGGCTTGCTCCATGTCTGAACCTTTGGCATATGTAACATTGTGTAGGACCATTTGGTTTTCTGTACAGGGCTACCGCAACTTTCATGTGGAGCAGCCTCTCTACTTTAAATATTTTCCTGCCTTTCTCGTTATTTACCAAGTTCACGAGAAAGTTGCTCGTCTTCTTTCGTGGAGCGGCTGCTATTTGGCCTGTGTTGTCTGTTCGAGTTTGTGCTCTTGTCATCTGGTAGACGTCTTGGACAGGGAAGCCCATGTCAATGAGAGCGCCTTTGACGTCCTCTGGGGTCCAGTATGGTGTCAGTCTTTTGATGACCACCTTTAGTGTGCATTTGGGGTCGTCATTGTAGGTAAAAAATTCGAGGTTTCTTCTACGAAATTCCTCCTTTAGGTATTGAAAATCCTCAGGACAGGTAGCTTGGTACGTAATGCTGTCGCCTTTATAGGCTGTGCTTAATGCTCCTTTTAGCTTGCCCTGTATTTGTCCGATGAGCGTAGTATAGCCCTTCGTTTCGTAGACGGTAATGGGCGGGATTCGCCTGTTTCCGCTTTCCTTTGTTTTCGTGGCCTGATTTGGGCCTGATCCTCCGTTTTGTGTGTTTTCTACGATGTTCTTTGGACTTGGTGCAGTGCTTTTTGCGTTAGATTCTAATGTAGGTTTCGTGTTTCTACTGATTTTGTTTGTGGTTGTTGCGGCTGCACTATTTTCTTTATCATTCTGTGTGACAGGTACTCTATTCTGTTTGTCGTTAAGAGCCCTTGACTCACTGGTAGAGCTTTCTGGGACGCTTTGACCTGTTTTTTGTTGGATATGCGAGCAACCTGCGATTTGTAAGGGCTGCCCAGGGTTGTTTGGGACTAATTTCCCGTTCCTGAGACGCCTTTCCTGCCTTGGAGAGTCTGGTTTATCCTCGGCAGATGAGGAGTCCGAGCTGCTAGTGTCTATCGTGAAGTCAGGAGGTTCGTAGCTTGAGTCAGAAGTTGATGGGGATGCTGGTTGTGCACTGGAGATGTTAATGGAAGTTGTTAATTCTGAAGTTGATATTGCCTGATGTGGCAATGATGATGTTTGTGAGGGGAAGTTCATGTTTGATGTCTGTGTTGGGTCAGACATACTCGCAATACGTGAGCTGTCGGTCGTCCGCTGCTGTTGTGGGTGCCCCATGTTGGGGCGACCCCACGAGGTTTGTTCCTATCCAAGATATCAGTCCCTATAGTCCGACAATCTTGTGCCAGTCTCGTTCACCCTACACCTGGCGGGCGCGGGATACCGCTAACCGCTGCACGGCTAGTTTCTGTCAGCCGTGGAGCGCAACGGGTCCCTGGACCGCAGTGTCCCTAGCACCTATGGCACAAAATTCTCGGACAAAGTTGTTCTTCCGCTATCTTCTTTGTGCGCCGCGGCGGAGCGATGCCCGTAGTTTCTCTCGTTGCTGGCGATGCTTCAAGAGCTATGCCATCTACCTTAGCACGTGTCGATGTTCGGGAACCAGCGGTGTAACAGTGAGGCGCTGGACAACGACAACTGCTTTCTTCGCGAACGACAATTTTGCTCTTTTTGGAACAAGCGCCCACCGCCACGACCGCCAGATCCAGACCACGACCGCGACAATATCCGCCCGCGAACGACCAAGCGCGCACGCAATCGAAAGCGCCAAAACGCGACCAAGTACACGTGAGCAAACACACTAGAGTGTGCAGCGCACAATGAAAGACACCGCGCCGAACAGGCAAAGGAGCGGAGCGTTGGCTCACCCACGTCCGCACACAATGACCGCTCGACTCGGTGGCCCGCTGCGCGCCCGCCGCGCGCCCTTTATAAAAGCTCGCCCGCTTCCCACCGCCGACCAATGGGGAGCGCGCGCAACCGGCCGCCGCACCCGAGGCCATAAAGGGGGGCGACCCGCCGCCAGCCGCGTTCATACGCTGAGTTGCAGTCGGAGTGAACAGTCGCGTGTGCTGGTCAACGCTTGTTCCTCCGATCCCCCCTGCATCCAGCCTTAGGAATCCGCTTGCGGAATTTGGTGGGCCGAACGCTGCGCGCCCGCCGCGCGCCCTTTATAAAAGCTCGCCCGCTTCCCACCGCCGACCAATGGGGAGCGCGCGCAACCGGCCGCCGCACCCGAGGCCATAAAGGGGGGCGACCCGCCGCCAGCCGCGTTCATACGCTGAGTTGCAGTCGGAGTGAACAGTCGCGTGTGCTGGTCAACGCTTGTTCCTCCGATCCCCCCTGCATCCAGCCTTAGGAATCCGCTTGCGGAATTTGGTGGGCCGAACGTCACGGAGGGTTCAATCTGGTCGTTACGGTAGCCAAAGGCTTCTTAGCGCTTGATTTTTTAAAATTTTGCGTGAAGTTGCAAGAAGAATTCGTCGCACAGAGGACACTACAGCAGGGGCTGTTGAGCAAAATCGTCGTTGCGGTTGGCTGGCTGTTGGTTGGCGCGCTTTGCTGTGCGTCTGCTTGTTGCCGCGTGCCGCTTTGCCGACCGAGTCGAGCACCCCGCTGCCGCAGATACTCCATCTGCTCCCCCGAGGCGTAGGGCATATAACACGTCAGGGCCTGGTCACCGGCCAGACACCCGCGCGTGGTAGGCACCTAGGGTCGGTGTTGTCGCCTGATACGTATAACGGTGACAACGAAAGCGGCACCCGACAACCCCTGGCAGCTTTGTCGTCTCTTTCCGAACCGGACATGAAGATAATAGGAGGCAGGGCGAGAGTCGTTCCCCAGGCGGGAGGATCAATGATAGTGATAGAGAGCAGTAGCAGCACGACACCCACATCCCCACAGGGCCTTGCAACGCCCACCAGGGCTCTTCCTCCCCCGGCGCAATTACCTAGGGAGGGAAAACACAAAGCGCTGCGGCACACAAACCCAGCGAGGCTCATACTACCAAAATCTGGGACCGCGTCTGACGCCTCCCCGACTGCCGGCGGCGCAATCGGCGTGCAACGGTCGGCGAACAGAGGACCCACCACGCGCCTCGTTTCGCTTCATGAGCCCCGTAAACCACACACACCTGATCCTACAAACCTGAAAAGTACTCCAGACCTAACCTCTGACACGTGCGCTGTAATCGGAGCGGACCTGCTCGCGGTCCCGAACAAAGGGACTGCGAACAAAGGATCCACCGCGCGCCCCGTTTCGCTTCATGAGCCCCGTAAACCACACACACCTGATCCTACAAACCTGAAAAGTACTCCAGAAGTAACTTCTGACACGTGCGCTGTGATCGGAGCGGACCTGCTCGCGGTCCCGAACAAAGGGACTGCGAACAAAGGATCCGCCGCGCGCCTCGTTTCGGTAGATGAGACACATGAACCACATACACACGACCCTAAAGAACAGAAAAGTGTTCCAGAGGCATTTTCAGGGAAGCGCGCTGCAAACGGAGCGGACTTGCTCACGGACCCGAACAAAGGGACCGCGAACAAAGGACCCAACACGCGCCCCGTTTTGATTGAAGAGCCCCAGAAACAGCACACACACGGTCCTAAAGATGAGAAAAGTGCACCAGAGGTGTTTTCAGGCACGCGCGCTGCAAACAGAGCGGACCTGCTCGCGTACCCGAACTTCGGGAACGTAAGACCCGCCGATACTTTGCGCTCGGTTTCGATCGGGGAAGTACAAAAACCGCACAGGGCCATTAGCAACGATCAGGGAAGTACGCCAGAGGTGGTCCCATACATTTGCGCTGCAAACGGAGCGGACCTTCACGCGGACCCGAACTTCGCGAATGTAGGAACAGCGAATATCCTGCGCTCGGTTTCGACTGGAGAGCCACGGAATCCACACAAAACCAATGCTAATGATCAGGGCAGCACACCAGAGGCAACTCCAGAAGCCTGCGACGCAAACGGAGCGGGCCTAATCGCGAACCCGAACTTCGCGAAAGTAGGAACTGCGGATACCTCGCGCCCAAATTCCACCGGAGAACCGCAGAAACATCTCAGAGGTGACTGTAACGAACAGGACAATACACCAGAGCCGACTCCAAACGATTGCGGCGCAAACGGAGCGGACCTAGATATGCCAACGGTAGACGACACGGTCCCGGAATCACATATCAATCTCCCGGGAGACATAGCCGATGACGAAATGTCTGAAGCCAACGAGCCCCAGTTTGTGGTCCCCAAACGAAAACACACTGCCAGGGCCGCAATACTACAAGTCCCCAAGCCACTCCAAACGACCAACAGGTTTAGTAGGTTTGACGACACCGAAACAGAAGTCGATCCCCCTTCACAAGACGCGAGGCAAACACAAAACAAAAGGCAACCGAAACCTCCGCCAATAGTGGTCGAATGGACAGGGAGTTACGGCGAATTCCAACACAAAGTTGAACAAGTAGCCCCTCCATGCTCCATCAGTGTCGCCGGTCGCGACCTTTACAAGGTAGCCATGGCGACCTTGGAGGACCACCGGAAGCTGATGGATCGCATAAATGACGAAAAGATCCACTGCTACACACACGCAACCGAGCGGGTCAAATTATTGAAAGTCGTCTTTCGCCGCCTCCCCATTAAGATGGCACCAGACCACCTAAAAGAGGAACTAAAGAAACTTGGCTTTCCCACCCAGTCCGCATCTGTCATGAAGTCTCCTAGGACCCACCGCGAGATTCCGCTGTTCATGGTGGTACTCGTTGACAACCTGGACAACAGGAAAATATTCCAACTCAAATCGGTAGCCCGGATCCCAGTCGAAGTCGAGCCCCTGAGGGCCAAAGGCAGAAGGGTTCAATGCTTCCGATGCCAGAAGTTTGACCACGTGGCAAAACACTGCCAAATGCCACCAAACTGTGTTAAATGCGCTGGCCACCACCAGAGTAGAGAGTGCCCTAAACCGAAAACAGACGCGCCTAAATGCTGTAACTGTAGCGAACCACATGTGGCAAGCTACAGAGGCTGCAGGGCATTCAAACCCAGGAATCCCCCACAACGAAAAAGACCACCTCTACGACCGGTAAAAACCGGCACAACATATGCCAGGGCTGTGCAAAATGAGACCCAGTCAGACCAAACCGGGACAAATGAAACCCTTCCTGCAGCCAGACGAGCCATCACAAGGAACCGAGACATAGAACAGCTACCGGCAAGTAGTAACAGCCCCCCCTCTGCAAACAGGACCCCTGCCCCACAGGCAGACAGTGGACTCCAGGAACTTCTCTCGTCTCTCAACGCCCTCATGAAGCAACTCCCCGTCCTAGTTACGGCGGTAACGGCGGCCCTCCAGGCCAGCACCGTCTCCCCAACAGCATAAGGTATGAACAGACACATACACGGTCTGACAGTTTGTACCTTTAATGCTGGCAGAGTGCTTGTGCAACAACAGGGGGAATTCCGGCAATTCCTCCACGATGAGGCCATTGACATCTGCCTTGTGAATGAAACAAATCTCAAGCCAGGTGTCAATGTAAGGTGCGCAAACTACTACTGCTACCGTTCAGATCGCCTGACTTACGGTGGGGGCACTGCGGTGTACGTCAAAAAATCCTTGACTCACCACCAAGTACAACTGCCCGCACTAGAGAAACTGGAGGCAACCGCAGTAACAGTGAATACCTCTGCCGGGCCAATACTATTCATTGCGGCGTATCGGCAGCCCAAAGGCCTGCTACAGTCTCCAGACTTCGACACGTTACTGACGCTGGGGGGGAGAGTATTCCTTGCGGGCGACTTTAATGCTAAGCACTCGCACTGGAACTCCCGCATCACCAACACCAGTGGCCGGAGACTACTCACAGCAGCTCTGAGAAATGGTGCTATAGCCCTAGGTCCATACGACTGGACATTTTACCCCGTCAGAGGCCTACCCGATGTCCTAGACATTGCCATAATCAAGGGGGTAGGCGATTTCACCACTGCAACCACCATCTGCGCCCTCTCATCAGACCACCTACCAGTGGTATTCGAAATGGATGTTGTAGGAGCGACATCACCACCACGGAGACCTAACTTCAGCAAAATAAATGGAGAGGCCTTCCGAAGAGATATGGACGAACGGGTAGAAAATATACCCAATGCAGAAGAAGTCGGAGTCGATGAGGCACTAGCGTGCTTCAACCGAGAAACGCTTCTTGCTGCAGAGGCTGCCACACCTGGACAACCCCAACAACCTAGGCTTGTCAATAAACAACTCCCCCCTGACATCCGAGAGGCCATCACTGAGAAAAATCGGGTGTTCAGGGAATGGCAAGTGACGAGACAACCGGAAACAAAGCGTCTCCTCAACAGAATGCGACGGGAGATTAAAGCGTCTGTTGAGCACCATCGAAACCGGGAGTGGCGAGACCTAGTGGAAACTATCTCACCCGACGACGGCAGTGCATGGCGAGTCACAAAGCAACTGCTACGGCGCAAACAGCGCATCCCACCACTCCTAGTAGGGCAAAATTTTGTGTGCGAACCCGATGCCAAAGCGAGTTCACTGGCAGATACGTTCGCAGAAAACTTCACGCCAATAGAAGATGTGGTGGACCGCGAGCACGTACGATTAGTAGCTGAACGCCTACCCATCTTTCTAGCGGCGAGGGAGGAGGATGATGCCATCGAACCCTTCACCGAGGAGGCAGTAGCCGCCCAGCTTGGAATCCTCAACACAAAGAGAGCAGGAGGTAACGATAATATCAACAACTCCCTCCTGAAAATCCTTCCCCCATCAGTACACCGACCTATCACCAAAATCTTCAACACTATCCTCAGCACCGGTACCTTCCCTTCTGCGTGGAAACACGCAGAAGTGGTAGCAATTCCCAAAACAAACAAGGATCCCAGAGAAGTCACCAGCTACAGACCCATCAGTCTCCTCCCCTCCCTCTCTAAGGTGTTTGAGCGATTGTATGCAGGGCGGCTCCTGCGGCATGTCGGTGACGAAGGCATCATACCAGATGAGCAATTCGGGTTCCGCAGCGGCCATTCCACCACGCACCAACTACTAAGACTGGTCGAAGAGGCTATGAGGGCGCTTGAGACGAGGGAATACCTTGGGGCCGTGCTCCTAGACGTATCTAAAGCGTTTGACTCCGTGTGGCACGATGGCCTAGTGTATAAACTACTCACACACGGCATCCCAACGTCACACGGAGTCCTCCTAAAGTCGTACCTGGAGGGAAGGACCTTCCATGTCAGAGCGGGAGACGGCCAGTCAACGGAAAGGCCTATACGCGCGGGAGTACCGCAGGGATCTGTACTGGGACCCCTACTGTACTCCCTGTACACAGCGGACATGCCACGTGTCGCCCAAGTGCAGCTGGCGCTGTACGCAGACGACACTGCGCTATATACAAGAAGCATGAACGCCGTGACAATGCGCCAACGCCTCCAACTGGGTTGCGATGCGCTTGGTTCTTGGTCCACCAAATGGAGACTGAAGTACAACGCGACCAAGAGCCAAGCTGTCGTCTTCACAAGGAGGAGGATACCTGACCTACCCCCTGTGACAATAATGGACAGGCCAATCCCCTGGAGTACAACAGGCAAGTACCTAGGAATCACCCTCGACCAAAAGTTGACGTGGCAACCCCACATAAGAGATATAAGGGGTAAAGCATTGGGTAGATTGAGAGCCCTTTACCCGATTCTCAATCCCCAATCGAAGCTCCCCCCTCAACATGGTATAACGATGTACTTAGCCACAGTACGGCCCATACTAGAGTACGGAGCCATAGTGTTCGGGAACGCCGCACCCACCAACGTCAGGTTACTACAAACCATACAAAATCGCGCGCTGAAAACAGCCCTAAGGCTACCAAGGGACTACCCGACACAACAACTACACAATGACGCAGGAATCCAAACACTGCATCAAAGATACAAGAAACTAGCAAGAGATTTCTACGATGCTATCGAGAAATCTCAAAACAGGCTGATCAAAGCACTGGGGAAGCCAGTGCATCAAAGGCCAACGACGCGCTGGCCTGATAAGCTGAGAGAGGAAGAGTAGTCATATCCATACCCAGCCCTTTATGACACACTTACACACACGTACACAACAACAAGGACAAATACACAAAACAACACCAAAGGACAATCCACACAGACAGGTACACTTATAACACAAATCAGATGAACTGCAGGAATAACTAACTAATAAAGTTTAAACTGCACAAACGCCAAGCCATGTTGGCTTGCTATGATCTCGCAGTCAGTCGCCAGCCGCGTTCACTCAGCTGCTCGACTCGCTGCGGGTCGGATCTTCGCTACTACAGCTCTCGTCTCGCACCGACTTCCACAACCAGCCATGTCCGGACGCGGAAAGGGCGGCAAAGTCAAGGGAAAGTCAAAGTCCCGCTCCAGCCGGGCAGGACTCCAGTTCCCCGTCGGCAGAATCCACAGGCTGCTGCGAAAGGGAAACTACGCCGAGCGCGTCGGCGCCGGAGCGCCAGTCTACCTGGCCGCCGTCATGGAGTACCTCGCCGCTGAGGTGCTCGAGTTGGCCGGCAACGCGGCGCGCGACAACAAGAAGACGCGCATCATCCCGCGCCACCTCCAGCTCGCCATCCGCAACGACGAGGAGCTCAACAAGCTCCTGTCGGGCGTCACCATCGCACAGGGCGGTGTCCTGCCCAACATCCAGGCCGTCCTGCTGCCAAAGAAGACCGAGAAGAAGGCATAAGCAGCCAGCCTCCCCCTCCCTCGTGGTCGCAAAGCGCGCGCCGTGCCGTGCCGTGTGTCGTGTGGTGGTGCCAGTCTCCTGGCACCCCACCCCACCCCACCCACCCGCGCGCCGCGGTCTGTGCACAATCGGCCCTTTTCAGGGCCACCATACACCTTTCGGCAAACAGAGCAAAATTCGGTCGTCCGTCTACTACTGAAACCTAACCTAACCTACGCTACGCTTGGGGGGCGGCGCGAGTATCGCGGCTTCACACGCACCCCCGGCCGCCCGTCACAGGTCCTGCCCACAAACAGACCACGGCGACGGAAAAACAAACAAAAAAAGACCAGACCAGCACAAAAGAAACACTAGTATATGCACGCTACTAGAGGTAGGGGGCGCCCGCGTCAGCACACGCCGCTTTTACCCCCCTCTCTCCCTCCTCTTGCCCCCCCGTTGCCGACAGTGTGGCGCGCGCACACACAACCGCGGGGGCAACAAACGCGAGGAGAGCCACGAAATCAAAAACAGCGGCTGCTGGCTGGCTGGCCGCCGCGCGTCTTCGGAAGGGACGCCACACACTCTTTTCTTTTTCTTTTCTCGCCGTCCTTTCTTTCTTTACCACCAATCCCTCCCTCCTCTCTCTCGGCCGCATCCCACACACACCGGGCACCATCCGTCGCAACAGCAACCACATCACACGCTCGCTCGCGAAAACAATAATAAAATACGAAAAGGGCCCCCCCCAAAACACACAACTAAAATATATAATATCTAACGGAGGAAACACCTCCTCTCTCTCAACAAAAAACAACAAACGACGACACGACTACAACTTTGCACTTTCTCTCGAACACAAGTGTGGTGGCCCTGAAAAGGGCCGTTTTGTCGCCTCCTCCTCCTTTCCCCGCCCACCCGCGCCTTCCGCCCTGCCACAGACAAGACGGACGCGCGCGGGGGGGAACACTGTTTGTTGTTCTCTTTTTCGTTCGCCCCCATGGCAGTGGCAGGCAGGGAAAAGAGCCGCAAAAACCGACAGACGGGGACGCTGCCTTAACCGCCGAAACCGTACAGGGTGCGCCCCTGCCTCTTCAGGGCGTACACCACGTCCATGGCGGTCACCGTCTTGCGCTTCGCGTGCTCCGTGTACGTCACCGCGTCGCGGATCACGTTCTCCAGGAACACCTTCAGCACGCCGCGCGTCTCCTCGTAGATCAGACCGGAGATGCGCTTCACGCCGCCTCGGCGCGCCAGGCGGCGGATCGCCGGCTTCGTGATGCCCTGGATGTTGTCACGCAGCACCTTGCGGTGCCGCTTGGCGCCACCCTTGCCGAGCCCCTTTCCTCCCTTGCCGCGGCCAGTCATCTTCTTCCTACGGTCGGTCGGCTAAAAAAACAGCTAGTGTGTCTCAGGCAGCGGCGCGACGGCTCCTCTCCTCACGCTGGCGAGTCAGCTACAAACACGGCCCGGCCGGCGCCGGCCCCCCTATATAGACTCTGGCCGCCTTCCCCCACCACGCCGCACCGAGGGCATATAAGCGCGCGCCGCGCCCGCGCCCGCGCTACAGTTTTCGCCGAGAGGCCGTCCCGCACGCACCCTCGCCCGCTCGCTCGCTCCGTTCTCGTCCGACATGGCCCGCACAAAGCAGACGGCCCGCAAGTCCACCGGCGGAAAGGCGCCGCGCAAACAGCTCGCCACCAAGGCGGCGAGGAAGAGCGCGCCCGCCACCGGCGGCGTCAAGAAGCCCCACCGCTACCGGCCCGGCACCGTCGCGCTCCGAGAAATCAGGCGCTACCAAAAGAGCACCGAGCTGCTCATCCGCAAGCTGCCCTTCCAGCGCCTCGTGCGAGAGATCGCACAGGACTTCAAGACCGACCTGCGCTTCCAGAGCTCCGCCGTCATGGCGCTGCAGGAAGCCAGCGAGGCCTACCTCGTCGGCCTCTTCGAAGACACCAACCTGTGCGCCATCCACGCCAAGCGCGTCACCATCATGCCCAAGGACATCCAGCTGGCGCGCCGCATCCGCGGCGAGCGCGCCTAAGCAAGCTGCTGGCGACTGCACGACGCGCACAAACAAAAACGGCCCTTTTCAGGGCCACTACCACCTCTCGAGAGCGAGCAAAAACATTGTCGTCGTCGTCAAGTCGTTCTTCCCCTCTCTTTTTTTCCGGCGGACGGACGTACGTCGGTGTCCTCCTTCCTTCCTTCCTTGGGCCGCCGCCGACCGTCAAAGCGCCCGCCCCCTTTCTCTCTTTTTGCCCCCCCCTCCTCGTCGCCCCCACCAAAACAACGCGACCTACACACACAACATCGCATCGAGAACGAAAAAACAACAACAAATAATAAGGGCCACTGCTGCTTGGCACAAAAACGACACGACACCAAATCATATGTTTGTGCGTGTGTGCGATATAATAATAATGTAAATTAAAAATATACACGTAATAACGTGTGGCCTCCTCTCTCTCTCGCTCAGCTACCGAAGGCGAGCCCACAATTCGCACCATTTCTGTGGCCGCCGTCCAGGCGACACACGCAGGGACAGGGCCTCCTCTCTTTCGGCATGTTTCACAACCCGAAGCCAAATACAACAAAAAAAAAAAAAAGGCGGCCAAATCTGTAACATAACAACAAGCTTATCAATTTGTTTTCTTTGCGTGGCGTGGCCGCCAAAACAAGAGAACAACAACAAACCAAACCAAGACCACACTGCTGGGGCCGAACACCACAGTGTGTATACAACCAAAAACAACGGCGGGCGCGCGGCCGCGCTAGCGCTACTCCACGCACAACCCCCCCATCAAATCACGTCATACAACAAAAAGAGAGCGCGGGCGGGCGCGGCGGCCGCACCACACTCACCAGACACAGACCCACCCCCGCAACGGCGCGCAACACGCATTGCTATATAGATTTCTTTTCTTTTTCTTTCTGTGTGGCGCGGCAAAACAAAAACAAAAAGAGAGGCAAGCCAGGCGGCCACGCGCGCGGCGCTCCAAACAGCAACAAAACGAAAAAACTACCAATACTAAAACTACTCCTCTCTCCCTGTCTGTCTCCTCCCCCCACAGGCCCGCTGTAAACAGCAACACGACAACTCAGCTCCTCGGCAAACATGTGATGGCCCTGAGAAGGGCCGTTTTGGGCGGCAACGCGCGGCGACGACCGCGGCAGGCAGGACAGCCGCCGTGCCTGGCGGCGGCGACGCGCGCTTTGGGCTGCTCGCCACTGCGTGGGGGGGACCGCAACCCAAACGGCTGCGCACTTTTCTCTCTGCTTTACTTCTTCTTCTTGGGCGACGCCTTCGCCTTCGACGGCGTCGTCGCCTTCTTGGGGCGGGGCGCCTTCGGCTTCTTCGTCGGAACCTTGGCAGCCTTCTTCGCCTTCGAGGGCGACTTGGCCTTGGCCGGCTTGGCCGCAGCAGCCTTCTTGGCCCCAGCGGGGGCGGCGGCGGCGCCGCCAGACGCCTTCTTGGCAGCGCCCGCCTTGCGCCCCGTAGCCGCCTTCACACCGCCAGCCTTCTTGGCGCCGGCAGCGCGGGCGCCCTTCTTCTCCTTGCTGGCCGCCGGAGCGGCGCGCCGCTTCTTGGCAGCGCCGGCGGCGCGCGCCTTGCCGCCCTCGGCCGAACCGCCGGCAGCTCCGCCTCCAGCCAGTTTAAACGAGCCGGACGCGCCCTTGCCCTTCGTCTGAACCAGCTCGCCGGCGACGACGGCCGACTTGAGGTACTTCTTGATAAACGGCGCCAGCTTCTCGGCGTCCAGCTTGTAGTGCGCCGCTATGTACTTCTTGATGGCCTGCAGCGACGACCCGCCGCGCTCCTTCAGGCTCTTGATGGCCGCCGTCACCATCTCAGAGGTGCGCGGGTGCGCAGGCTTGGCGCGCGGCTTCTTCGCAGACGCCGCCGCCGACTTGGCCTTCTTCGTCGTGCCCGTGGCCGCGGGGGCCGCAGCAGTCTCGTTCGTGGCCGCCTGATCCGCCATCTCCGTTCTTCACAGCAGAGGAAAGAGAAAAAAGAGCGACGACAAAAGCTGGCTGGCTGGCGCGCACGTACTACTCTGGTGTGTGTGCACGCGGGCGCAGAGCGGCAGGGAATAATCGCGGCGCGCCCGCGCACCGCCAGTGTCGCGAGCGGGCGCGGACGGCCAAGAGAGCGGCCGCCACTCTGCGCGCCGCCGCGCGCCGCCTCGCGCGCTTGCTACGCTCGCACGTCCGGCAGCGTGGCCGGCGTCGCCCCGCACCCGCGCCCACACCGCCCGCGCCATTCCGGCCACCAAGGATGGGGCTACCCGCTGGCCCGCTCGCGGCGCCCGCGCATCCCCACCGTCGTGCCGCAAAACGCCGCCAAAGTGCGCCTACCGCGCCAAACAGCCTGGCCACGCCCGCCGAGAATCGCCGCCCCCGCCCGAATGCCGCCCCCACGACCCCACCCAACGTACCGGCACAGTGCCCAAACCTTCGGCAACGCCTCCACACCGCCGCCCAGCCCGCCCTCCCCAAACGGCCGGCGGCGCGCGCCCCCAAAGCCAAGCGTGCGGCGATGACGGGCGTGCAAACCCGGCACCACCGACCCATCGCCTCCCATCCGCCGCGTCCCGTGCGTGCGGCACCCACCTGCCGCCGTCGCCACCCCCCCCGTACGCCAGCCTCTCACCCTCGCCCGCACACGTCCACGCAACACACACATTCCCGCCACGTCGCCACACAAAATTGTCCCGGCAAAAATGCCGCCGCGCGGCGCGCACCGCAGCCCGCCCCCAAACAGCCACGGAAAAAACCTGCACCACCCACACACACCCCACGCTACGGGACAAGGGCGTCCGCCCACCGCACGCCGGCACAAGCGCGCGCGCACACACACACACACAGCAATAATTTGGGACGCGACACGCAAAACCGACGGGCGCCCTCTCCTCCTACGAGGCGCGGCGCGCTTCCCCTCGACAACCTTCGGGACAGGGGACACACACAGCCCACCGCCCCGGTACGCTACGCGTGTGTTTTCTTCTCTCTTTTCCTCTTTTTCTTCTCTTCTTGCTGCTTTCGGTGCTTCCTCGTCCTTTTCTTCGTTTCCTTCCGTTTCCCTTTTTCCCCCCGCCGACGCGCGCGACTACTCGACGCTAAACAACGTTCGGGGGGTCGGTAACGCGTTTCGTTTCTTCTTCTTCTTAAACAGCAAAACGTTACGTTTTTTTCATCGCAGCGCCCACACAGAGAGGCTTTCCTCCCTCTCTCTTGTACGCGGCGTTTTCGGGCGCTACCAGACACCCCTTTTACGTTCGGTTAGGTTAGGTTAGGTTAGGTTGCGCGTTAGGTTAGGTTAAGGAGGGGCTAGGTTAGGTTTAGGGGGGCTAGGTTAGGTTAAGGTTAACACTTCTTCAGAGGTTAGGTTTAAGGGAGGGGTTTGGGGGTTAGGTTAACGGGTTCAACGCACGTTGGGGGGGTTGGGTTAGGTTAGGTTAGGGGTCAGGTTACGTCACAACCACACGTTAAAAAAAAAACGGCTCACACGCGTTCAGGGGGAACGTCACAGCGCCGTTACCCAGCCGACCACGTGCGCCGTTCGTTAAAGCGGGGGCCACGGGCACAGGGCGGTCCCCGGCTGCCCGTTAAAACTTACCAAGGGTTGCGGCGTCAACAACGGCTTCGTCTTGGCGCGCATACAGCGCCGGCTCCCACACAAACCGCCCGCTCGTTCCAGCCACAATTTCCCCGAAAAAGAGGGCGCGCCCACCCAACAGGCGCACACAAAACACCGGAAAAACAACAACAAAAACAAACAGCACACACCGAAACGGGCGCGGCGGGCCCCGGCCACAAAACTGCAACACCCCCCGGCCACGGGCTACCGACCGTGGCACACACACACAAAACCCAACGGGCAATACCGGCCGCGCGACCAACCACGACGTTCGCCCCAAAAACACTACACTTACCGCCACCCACCCAGCCTCCCCATTTGCCACGCGTCACAACAGACAGTCGGCAACAGCAACGACAAAGACAAAACAGGGCAGCAGCACAGTCTGTCTGCTGCTGCCGCACCCCGAGCTCGCCGGTGCGGGCAACACACACACACACACACACACACACACACACACACCCAAAGGCCATTCCTCTCGCTTTTGGTTTCCCCCCTTTGGGGCCGGCCCGGCCGTCCGGCCGTCCGTCCGTCCGTTCCTTCCACCCACCGCCTCCCCTCCAAAAAAAAAAAAAAGGGGGGGGGGGGCCGCCGCCAGCACAAACCACGACACACACCAGCCACAGCGGCGACCGCAGCCACGAAACGAGGGGGCCGCCTCATATTCGGACATACACTGAGGGAAACAACAAGAATACAAACCCAACAAGACAAGCGGCGGGACAAAAGAAAACAAACCGTCGACCAAGCGACTACCACCAAAAAAAATTGCACAAAGAGGACAGAAGGAACACACAAAACGGGACGACTGTTTCTCGTGTCACACGACGACGCGGCCGCTCGCCCGCACCACAACATTACCCACCTTCCGTCCGTCCGTCTCGCCGCCGCCCAGCCAAAACAAAACGCGCTCCCCCTCTCTCCACAACCACGCGCCGCGGCAACCGCCCGCCAACGCCCTCTCCTGGCCGCAGCAACCCGCCGCCGCCAGGGGGCGCGCGCACACCGCCAACTTCGCGGCCGGCCGCTGCTCACAAAGCAAAACGCGCCGCGCTCAAAACTCCGCCAAACAACGGAACTCGTATCGTCATATCTCTCCTCTGTTGGTGGGTTTTTCTTTCCTCTCTTTCTTTCTTTGCCTTTCCTCTACTCTCTTCCTGTTCCCCAAGCGACAACGACAACCCAAAAAAAGAAAAAAACACCACCGCCCTCCGCAAAAGTAGCACGTCACCCACAGCCGAAAAACGCCACCAAATTCCCGGGCCGCCTGCCTCCTCTCCCAGCCCCCATATATCCGAGCAACGCCGCGTCATATCGCCCCCCCCCCCCCCCCCATCTCCGACGACGCGCACCCTCGCTCACAGCCAGCCCGCCCACGTATGTATATTCGACGCCACACACACACACACAGAGACGCAAACCGCACAACAAAATTTGGCATCGCCATCGAAATAGGACAGTAATTAAAAAAATAAATAAAAAGGAACAAACAAGCCAAAACGGACACACAGAGGGCACGACAGACAATCCCGCTCTTCGGCTACAGACACATGTGGTGGCCCTGAAAAGGGCCGTTTTTGTTTCCGTGCACCCCCAAAGCACAGAGGCGGCAGCTTCTTTTTTTCGCCAATCACAGGAGAAAACAAGCCAGCCGACCGCTCTACTTCGAGCTCGTGTACTTGGTCACCGCCTTGGTGCCCTCGCTCACGGCGTGCTTGGCCAGCTCGCCGGGCAGCAACAGCCGCACAGCGGTCTGGATCTCGCGGGACGTGATCGTCGACCGCTTGTTGTAGTGCGCCAGGCGCGACGCCTCGGCAGCAATGCGCTCGAAAATGTCGTTCACAAAGCTGTTCATGATGCTCATCGCCTTCGACGAGATGCCCGTGTCAGGGTGCACCTGCTTCAGCACCTTGTAAATGTAGATGGCATAGCTCTCCTTCCTCTTGCGCTTCTTCTTCTTGTCGCCCTTCGAGATATTCTTCTGCGCCTTGCCCGCCTTCTTCGCGGCCTTTCCACTAGTCTTGGGCGGCATCTCGGTCAGCGACAGCGATCCGTACCGTACAGCTCAGCTCAGCGTCTCTCAGCACAGTGGCCCGCTGCGCTGAGCTGTTCATGTCTGGGCTCTTGCCCATGTATGCCTGAAGGTCCGGTGGTCTTAGCCTTAATGCCTTCTGTCTGAGTTTTCTGCCTTTACAACATGTTTGGTTTGGGTTTCGTGAAGGTTGTTGGTTTTGATTGTATTATACCCTAAAGTGCCGGGTTATTGTATTTTTTGGGTGTTTGTAGTTAATTACAAAGGGATCATTCCCTAGAGCTGCTATTAACTCGTAGGGGGATGTTTCCGATTTATTATAGAAGTCTGTGGTTCGTTTTTTGATTATGTTTGAAATCAACGGCATGTTGGTGTCGTTGTGGATAGTATTGTTTGATACAAACCAAGGTGCGTCAGTGATTATTCTGAGCGCCTTGTTTTGCACTACTTGAATTTTTTTGATGTGGGTGTCAGCTGCCATACTGTACACTTCACATCCATATAATAGCTGTGGAAGGACCACCATCTTCCATGTCATTAGCTTTGTAGATGTGGTCAAGCCATTGCCTTTTAGCAATGGATATAATTGGTATATCCTGCCCAAACCCAGATTACAGGCGTCAGTGATATGGTCATTCCATAAGAGTTTGTTATCTATTTTTAGACCGAGATATTTGATATTGTCACACCAGGGCAGATCCCTTCCCTCAATTTTCAGTTGACGGTTAGGAGGTCTCCTTCTGGTTGTGAACATTATGGCGTGGCATTTTGTTGGATTTATTTTAATTTTCCATAAGTTACACCATTGTGTAATCTGGTCTAGATGACGTTGTGTATTCATGACTGCATAACCTGGGTTTGGGTGGCTAGCGTACACAGCAGTATCATCTGCAAACAGTGCGAGATGTGTGTTGTGCCGCTTTGGGATATCGTTGGTGTAAAAACTATAGAGGGAGGGGCCCAGGACTGAACCCTGTGGTACGCCTGCCTCTATTTCCTTAAAACTACTTTTACTATTATCTAATTTAACATAGAAATTCCTATTCCTAAGAAATGAAGCCAGGATCTTAAGTATATGTTGCGGACAGTCATTTCGGTGGAGCTTGTATATTAATCCGTCGTGCCAGACACGATCAAAGGCTTTCTCTATGTCCAAGAATACTGCAGCGGTGCTCTGTTTTTCCGCCCTAGCCTTGCAAATCTGCTCAACTACTCGGGTGGCCTGGGATACTGTGCTATGACCAGCACGGAAGCCAAATTGTTCCTGGATGGTTATGTTTCTGTCTGTTAGGTATTCGTGGAATGCTTTTAGGATAAGGCGCTCTAGAGTTTTGCCTAGTATGCATAGGAGGGAAATTGGTCTGTGGTTTTGTGGAAAGAGAGGATTTTTGTTGGGTTTGGGAATAGTTATCACCTTGGCAGTTTTCCACGGTGTTGGAAAGTAGGAGCGTGAGAGACAGGAGTTGTAAATGTTGGTTAGGGTTTGAATGGCAGAGGGAGGAAGATTTTTGAGCTGTAGTGGCTTAATGCCATCGGGACCGGGTGATTTGGAGTTGCCGAGCCCTTGTAGGATTGAGCAGATTGTTTGGCAGGACACAGGTTGGAAAGCGGTCTGTGTTCTTCGTCGTAGTATTCTTGGCACAGCCCTGATGACTTCTTCTTCATGGTCGTCTGCCTCCTCGTCGATGACTATGTTCTCCATGAACTGGCGTTCCAGAGAGTTAGCCATCGCCTCTGCTTTGTCTGGGGGGTCATAGACAAGGCCGTTTTCTCCATGGAGCGGTTTGATGGATTTCGCCGTTTGTCTACGAGACTTGACGATTCTCCAGAATTTTTGTGGGTTGTCGTGAGTGTCTTCCAGTGTCTGGGTCCAGCGAGCACTCCTGAACTCTGCTAGAGCTACCCTGATCTCCTGGGCTAAGCTGTTGGCGATTCTTCTATCAACTGGATCTCGATAGCTTTGCCAACGCTTCCTGATTCTCCTTTTTGTTCTAAGGAGTTCTTGTATCTCTTCTGGGAGGTCCTGTCTTCGGTCTGGATCTCGCGGGACGTGATCGTCGACCGCTTGTTGTAGTGCGCCAGGCGCGACGCCTCGGCAGCAATGCGCTCGAAAATGTCGTTCACAAAGCTGTTCATGATGCTCATCGCCTTCGACGAGATGCCCGTGTCAGGGTGCACCTGCTTCAGCACCTTGTAAATGTAGATGGCATAGCTCTCCTTCCTCTTGCGCTTCTTCTTCTTGTCGCCCTTCGAGATATTCTTCTGCGCCTTGCCCGCCTTCTTCGCGGCCTTTCCACTAGTCTTGGGCGGCATCTCGGTCAGCGACAGCGATCCGTACCGTACAGCTCAGCTCAGCGTCTCTCAGCACAGTGGCCCGCTGCGCTACTACTTGACATCGCTGGGTTTACACCCAATGTGTTTTGAAGTGCCAATGGCCTTGTAGCCATTCTGACTTACGAAATCATCCTAAGTGTTCGGAATCAGGGTTTTGGTGATATGCTGGGCAATGCCCGTCGTTTTACAATGATTGTGGGTAAAGGAGATTGCTATGTATAAAGTTTTAATGAAGGATTTTAGTTTCTGAAAGTGCGGTTAATGGTGTTGAAGGGGACTCTTTGGTCTGGGAGCGCTTGACTTCCCAGAGTGTTGATGAGCGGGAATTGTGATAAGGCTGATGCATTGTAGAAATCAATCGATTTTTGCTTGATTTTGTGATAGAAGGATGGTTCTCCTAGCGTGGCTCGAATCTCCTCATTGCTTTGGTACCATGTGGCGTTCAGGATAATTCTGAATGTCTTGTTTTGTATCACCTCCAATTGCTGCAGGTTTGTATCTGATGCGATGCTGTAAATTTCCGAGCCATACAGAATGGTTGGGAGAATGACTGTTTTCCAGATCCTCAGTTTGGTTTCTGTTGTTAATCCCCTTCCTTTTAATAGGGGATATAACTGATAGAGCCGGGCAGAACCTTTGTTTCTCGCCTCCCTGATGTGATGTCTGAATGTCAAATTTTTATCAATTTTTAGGCCGAGATATGTGATACAGTTTTGCCATTGGATCTCGTGATCATTTAGGCTGATGTTTATGACTGGTTTATTGATTTTTGTTGTAAAAACTATAGCTTGGCATTTTGCCGCATTTATTTTTATTTTCCAGAGATTGCACCAAGTGGAAACTTTGTTGAGGTGTCGTTGCAGTCTATATGCTAGGTAGTTTTGATTTCTACCGCTGTGATATAGCGCAGTGTCGTCTGCGTATAAGGCTATATTTCCACCCGGCTCTTTGGGTATGTCGTTGGTGTATATGAGGTATAGGAGGGGGCCAAGCACAGATCCCTGTGGGACACCAGCTTCAATGGTTTTGGTGTTGCTAGCAGCTTTGTCAACTGCTGAGTAGAAGGTTCTGCCAGTTAAAAATGATTTTATCATTTGAAGGATATGTAGTGGGCAGTTCATTTTGGACAGCTTGTAGAGCAGACCGTCATGCCAGACACGATCGAACGCCTTTTCTATGTCCAAGAAGATGGCCGCTGTACTGTTGCCTCGGGTCTTTTCGGTGCAGATGTGCTCCACCAGACGAATGGCTTGTTGTGTAGTGCTATGCCCAGCACGAAAACCGAACTGTTCGGGTGTGAGGATGTTGTTTGTTGATAGGAATTGGATGAGTGTATTTTGTATAAGGATTTCTAGTATTTTGGATAGATGATTTAGAAGGGATATTGGTCTGTAGTTTTGTGGGAAGAGATGGTCTTTATTGGGTTTTGGAATAGAAATAATTTTTGCAGCCTTCCAGGCTGAAGGGAAGTACTGGATGCTGAGGCAGCTGTTTAGGATTGCTGTAAGGTGTGAGATGGCAGGTTCAGGAAGATGTTTTAAGAAAGCAGGTTTTATATGGTCGGGTCCAGGAGCTTTAGCATTGCCGATTCGTCTGATGATAGCAGCAACTACACGCTCGTTGGTGGGCACAAAGTTTGTCACGACCCTTGCTTCGAGTTTTCTTTCTAGATGGCGTTCAACTCTCTGCTCTAGGATGTCGGCTTCCTCCTCATCCTCCTCTATGATGTTTTCTTGGAATTGTAGCTCAAGAGTGTCTGCCATGGCGGCTGCCTTGTCCTCTGGTGTGTACACTAGTCCATTTTGACCATGTAGTGGTCTGTTGGCTTGGTGGGGTTGTCGTCGGCTTTTTATGATGCCCCAGAATTTCTCAGGGTTTTCCTCTGCTGCTGTTAAGCTTTGTTCCCATCTAGCACATCTGAGAAGCCTGAGCCTGGTCTTTATTTCCCTGGCCATGCGATACATGTCCCTTCTGTCCCTTGGATCTCGAAAGGTCTGCCACCTTTTCCGAGTTCTGTTCTTATCAGTGATCAGTTGGGCTAGGTCTCTAGGTAGGTCTGCTCTCCCATAATCGTGGGTAATTTTTATGGTGGCAGCCTTTCCGCAGGTGGTGATTATATTTGTGAATGCCTCAACTGCTTGATCTATTTCTTCGTGGGTTTGCATTTCAGGAGTTATGTCAGGTATATGTTGGCTTATGAGATCTTGGTACCTAGGCCAGTTTGTATGATAGTTGGTTGTTGTTCTGTTTGTTGGTGCTTCTGTGTCATCCTCGAATCTCAGTATTACTGGACTATGGTCTGAATTTAATGCATTAATTACTTGAGTAGTTGTTGTTAAGTGAATGTTTTTTGCCAGAAACATGTCAAGCTTATCTGGGAGGCAGCGGGAATCATAGGGGAAGTGAGTTGGCTCATCCGTTGAGATGACCCTAACATCCGGGTGGTTGTCCAGATACCTCAATAGCTGGTTACCACTGGTATTTCTAGCCCGACAACCCCATGCCCTGTGTTTGGCATTCAGGTCCCCTCCTATGATTGTTCTGTGATTTATGCTCAGAAGATCATCCAGGTCTCTGTGATGGAGCCGCGTATTTGGGGGATGGTAGGCCGCTATCAGGAGTGTAGGCTGATTATCTATAATTAGCTCAATTGCCGTTGTTTCTATGTTAATTAAGCGGGGCATTTGGACCTGTCTGTGGCAGATTCGGCGCTTTATTAGGATGCCTGTGCCTCCTCCAGGACGGTTTGGGCGGTCATTACGTATGAGTACGTAATTTCTGACTCTGAAATTGTCGTCTGGTGTGAGATGTGTCTCATTTAAGAGAGCCACATCGACACCATGATCGTCTAGAAATAATTCCAGTTCGTACCTGTCATGGAGTATGCCGTCGGCATTCCAGATGGCGATAGATATGTGCTTGTTTGTATTATCCACTGGTGAACAGGGGGAGGATGTTGGTGGCGAAGATTGTGAATTTTGACAGGAGATCTGGGGCATTCATTATTTGTGTGAATGCTTCCTTAAGTTTTGATATCAGTGGAGAAGTGAATAGTTTTTTGATGGCGTTCCAGATGTGGGTGAGGAACTGGAGTGGTTGTTCAGTTTCCTGCTGATGTTCTTGAATGGTGTTTGCAGTGAGTTCCTCACTGACGATGTTAGTTGAAGGCAGTGGTGCCTGCTCTTCTGCAGAGATATCTGGTGTTTGTGTCTGCTGTTCTGCAGGGATGTTTGCAGGTTCCTGGTTAATATTGGCATTAGCAGGAGGGGTATTAGCGGCATTGGAACCGGTGGTTTCCGGTTGCATTGCTTCACCTATTTGCTGAAGTGGGACTTGGCGTTTGCTTTTTTGTGGATGTGTCACAGTTTTTGGTTTTGGAGGCTGTAGTGGATTGTCAGTGTTACTCTGATTTTTTGGGGTTGGTTTGGTGGCTGGTTTTTGAGGGTTTCGTCCGTATTGGACAATTTGGGCTAGGGTTCTAGTCTCTTGTGCTTCCCCTTGTTTATTACTTGTTGGGGCAGTATGTGTCTCTGCCACTGATTGGGTTGGGTGAGAGTTGATTGTTTCCTCTCTCATAGGTATTTTGTTAGATGGTGGTGGGAGATTTGTCTCATCTAAGGATGGAGATGGGGTTACCTGATCGGCAGACAGATGTGGCTGCTGTTGAGGAGGGGGGGCTCTCTTATCCTGCCAGGCCTGGATGATCTTCATCCTAGCTGGGCAGCCCCTATAAGATGCAGGGTGAGCGCCTCTGCAGTTTGCGCAGGTTGCTTGCTCGCTGTCTTTCAATGTACATGCGGCGGATAGGTGTGGGCCTGCGCATTTTACACACCTGGGTGCTAGGTGACATTGGCTTGCTCCATGTCTGAACCTTTGGCATATGTAACATTGTGTAGGACCATTTGGTTTTCTGTACAGGGCTACCGCAACTTTCATGTGGAGCAGCCTCTCTACTTTAAATATTTTCCTGCCTTTCTCGTTATTTACCAAGTTCACGAGAAAGTTGCTCGTCTTCTTTCGTGGAGCGGCTGCTATTTGGCCTGTGTTGTCTGTTCGAGTTTGTGCTCTTGTCATCTGGTAGACGTCTTGGACAGGGAAGCCGCCGCGCGCCCTTTATAAAAGCTCGCCCGCTTCCCACCGCCGACCAATGGGGAGCGCGCGCAACCGGCCGCCGCACCCGAGGCCATAAAGGGGGGCGACCCGCCGCCAGCCGCGTTCACTCAGCTGCTCGACTCGCTGCGGGTCGGATCTTCGCTACTACAGCTCTCGTCTCGCACCGACTTCCACAACCAGCCATGTCCGGACGCGGAAAGGGCGGCAAAGTCAAGGGAAAGTCAAAGTCCCGCTCCAGCCGGGCAGGACTCCAGTTCCCCGTCGGCAGAATCCACAGGCTGCTGCGAAAGGGAAACTACGCCGAGCGCGTCGGCGCCGGAGCGCCAGTCTACCTGGCCGCCGTCATGGAGTACCTCGCCGCTGAGGTGCTCGAGTTGGCCGGCAACGCGGCGCGCGACAACAAGAAGACGCGCATCATCCCGCGCCACCTCCAGCTCGCCATCCGCAACGACGAGGAGCTCAACAAGCTCCTGTCGGGCGTCACCATCGCACAGGGCGGTGTCCTGCCCAACATCCAGGCCGTCCTGCTGCCAAAGAAGACCGAGAAGAAGGCATAAGCAGCCAGCCTCCCCCTCCCTCGTGGTCGCAAAGCGCGCGCCGTGCCGTGCCGTGTGTCGTGTGGTGGTGCCAGTCTCCTGGCACCCCACCCCACCCCACCCACCCGCGCGCCGCGGTCTGTGCACAATCGGCCCTTTTCAGGGCCACCATACACCTTTCGGCAAACAGAGCAAAATTCGGTCGTCCGTCTACTACTGAAACCTAACCTAACCTACGCTACGCTTGGGGGGCGGCGCGAGTATCGCGGCTTCACACGCACCCCCGGCCGCCCGTCACAGGTCCTGCCCACAAACAGACCACGGCGACGGAAAAACAAACAAAAAAAGACCAGACCAGCACAAAAGAAACACTAGTATATGCACGCTACTAGAGGTAGGGGGCGCCCGCGTCAGCACACGCCGCTTTTACCCCCCTCTCTCCCTCCTCTTGCCCCCCCGTTGCCGACAGTGTGGCGCGCGCACACACAACCGCGGGGGCAACAAACGCGAGGAGAGCCACGAAATCAAAAACAGCGGCTGCTGGCTGGCTGGCCGCCGCGCGTCTTCGGAAGGGACGCCACACACTCTTTTCTTTTTCTTTTCTCGCCGTCCTTTCTTTCTTTACCACCAATCCCTCCCTCCTCTCTCTCGGCCGCATCCCACACACACCGGGCACCATCCGTCGCAACAGCAACCACATCACACGCTCGCTCGCGAAAACAATAATAAAATACGAAAAGGGCCCCCCCCAAAACACACAACTAAAATATATAATATCTAACGGAGGAAACACCTCCTCTCTCTCAACAAAAAACAACAAACGACGACACGACTACAACTTTGCACTTTCTCTCGAACACAAGTGTGGTGGCCCTGAAAAGGGCCGTTTTGTCGCCTCCTCCTCCTTTCCCCGCCCACCCGCGCCTTCCGCCCTGCCACAGACAAGACGGACGCGCGCGGGGGGGAACACTGTTTGTTGTTCTCTTTTTCGTTCGCCCCCATGGCAGTGGCAGGCAGGGAAAAGAGCCGCAAAAACCGACAGACGGGGACGCTGCCTTAACCGCCGAAACCGTACAGGGTGCGCCCCTGCCTCTTCAGGGCGTACACCACGTCCATGGCGGTCACCGTCTTGCGCTTCGCGTGCTCCGTGTACGTCACCGCGTCGCGGATCACGTTCTCCAGGAACACCTTCAGCACGCCGCGCGTCTCCTCGTAGATCAGACCGGAGATGCGCTTCACGCCGCCTCGGCGCGCCAGGCGGCGGATCGCCGGCTTCGTGATGCCCTGGATGTTGTCACGCAGCACCTTGCGGTGCCGCTTGGCGCCACCCTTGCCGAGCCCCTTTCCTCCCTTGCCGCGGCCAGTCATCTTCTTCCTACGGTCGGTCGGCTAAAAAAACAGCTAGTGTGTCTCAGGCAGCGGCGCGACGGCTCCTCTCCTCACGCTGGCGAGTCAGCTACAAACACGGCCCGGCCGGCGCCGGCCCCCCTATATAGACTCTGGCCGCCTTCCCCCACCACGCCGCACCGAGGGCATATAAGCGCGCGCCGCGCCCGCGCCCGCGCTACAGTTTTCGCCGAGAGGCCGTCCCGCACGCACCCTCGCCCGCTCGCTCGCTCCGTTCTCGTCCGACATGGCCCGCACAAAGCAGACGGCCCGCAAGTCCACCGGCGGAAAGGCGCCGCGCAAACAGCTCGCCACCAAGGCGGCGAGGAAGAGCGCGCCCGCCACCGGCGGCGTCAAGAAGCCCCACCGCTACCGGCCCGGCACCGTCGCGCTCCGAGAAATCAGGCGCTACCAAAAGAGCACCGAGCTGCTCATCCGCAAGCTGCCCTTCCAGCGCCTCGTGCGAGAGATCGCACAGGACTTCAAGACCGACCTGCGCTTCCAGAGCTCCGCCGTCATGGCGCTGCAGGAAGCCAGCGAGGCCTACCTCGTCGGCCTCTTCGAAGACACCAACCTGTGCGCCATCCACGCCAAGCGCGTCACCATCATGCCCAAGGACATCCAGCTGGCGCGCCGCATCCGCGGCGAGCGCGCCTAAGCAAGCTGCTGGCGACTGCACGACGCGCACAAACAAAAACGGCCCTTTTCAGGGCCACTACCACCTCTCGAGAGCGAGCAAAAACATTGTCGTCGTCGTCAAGTCGTTCTTCCCCTCTCTTTTTTTCCGGCGGACGGACGTACGTCGGTGTCCTCCTTCCTTCCTTCCTTGGGCCGCCGCCGACCGTCAAAGCGCCCGCCCCCTTTCTCTCTTTTTGCCCCCCCCTCCTCGTCGCCCCCACCAAAACAACGCGACCTACACACACAACATCGCATCGAGAACGAAAAAACAACAACAAATAATAAGGGCCACTGCTGCTTGGCACAAAAACGACACGACACCAAATCATATGTTTGTGCGTGTGTGCGATATAATAATAATGTAAATTAAAAATATACACGTAATAACGTGTGGCCTCCTCTCTCTCTCGCTCAGCTACCGAAGGCGAGCCCACAATTCGCACCATTTCTGTGGCCGCCGTCCAGGCGACACACGCAGGGACAGGGCCTCCTCTCTTTCGGCATGTTTCACAACCCGAAGCCAAATACAACAAAAAAAAAAAAAAGGCGGCCAAATCTGTAACATAACAACAAGCTTATCAATTTGTTTTCTTTGCGTGGCGTGGCCGCCAAAACAAGAGAACAACAACAAACCAAACCAAGACCACACTGCTGGGGCCGAACACCACAGTGTGTATACAACCAAAAACAACGGCGGGCGCGCGGCCGCGCTAGCGCTACTCCACGCACAACCCCCCCATCAAATCACGTCATACAACAAAAAGAGAGCGCGGGCGGGCGCGGCGGCCGCACCACACTCACCAGACACAGACCCACCCCCGCAACGGCGCGCAACACGCATTGCTATATAGATTTCTTTTCTTTTTCTTTCTGTGTGGCGCGGCAAAACAAAAACAAAAAGAGAGGCAAGCCAGGCGGCCACGCGCGCGGCGCTCCAAACAGCAACAAAACGAAAAAACTACCAATACTAAAACTACTCCTCTCTCCCTGTCTGTCTCCTCCCCCCACAGGCCCGCTGTAAACAGCAACACGACAACTCAGCTCCTCGGCAAACATGTGATGGCCCTGAGAAGGGCCGTTTTGGGCGGCAACGCGCGGCGACGACCGCGGCAGGCAGGACAGCCGCCGTGCCTGGCGGCGGCGACGCGCGCTTTGGGCTGCTCGCCACTGCGTGGGGGGGACCGCAACCCAAACGGCTGCGCACTTTTCTCTCTGCTTTACTTCTTCTTCTTGGGCGACGCCTTCGCCTTCGACGGCGTCGTCGCCTTCTTGGGGCGGGGCGCCTTCGGCTTCTTCGTCGGAACCTTGGCAGCCTTCTTCGCCTTCGAGGGCGACTTGGCCTTGGCCGGCTTGGCCGCAGCAGCCTTCTTGGCCCCAGCGGGGGCGGCGGCGGCGCCGCCAGACGCCTTCTTGGCAGCGCCCGCCTTGCGCCCCGTAGCCGCCTTCACACCGCCAGCCTTCTTGGCGCCGGCAGCGCGGGCGCCCTTCTTCTCCTTGCTGGCCGCCGGAGCGGCGCGCCGCTTCTTGGCAGCGCCGGCGGCGCGCGCCTTGCCGCCCTCGGCCGAACCGCCGGCAGCTCCGCCTCCAGCCAGTTTAAACGAGCCGGACGCGCCCTTGCCCTTCGTCTGAACCAGCTCGCCGGCGACGACGGCCGACTTGAGGTACTTCTTGATAAACGGCGCCAGCTTCTCGGCGTCCAGCTTGTAGTGCGCCGCTATGTACTTCTTGATGGCCTGCAGCGACGACCCGCCGCGCTCCTTCAGGCTCTTGATGGCCGCCGTCACCATCTCAGAGGTGCGCGGGTGCGCAGGCTTGGCGCGCGGCTTCTTCGCAGACGCCGCCGCCGACTTGGCCTTCTTCGTCGTGCCCGTGGCCGCGGGGGCCGCAGCAGTCTCGTTCGTGGCCGCCTGATCCGCCATCTCCGTTCTTCACAGCAGAGGAAAGAGAAAAAAGAGCGACGACAAAAGCTGGCTGGCTGGCGCGCAC
Source organism: Locusta migratoria (assembly GCA_026315105.1). Taxonomy (NCBI): domain Eukaryota; kingdom Metazoa; phylum Arthropoda; class Insecta; order Orthoptera; family Acrididae; genus Locusta; species Locusta migratoria. The sequence goes on from JAOYRU010001502.1 coordinate 40,533, forward strand.
GTACTACTCTGGTGTGTGTGCACGCGGGCGCAGAGCGGCAGGGAATAATCGCGGCGCGCCCGCGCACCGCCAGTGTCGCGAGCGGGCGCGGACGGCCAAGAGAGCGGCCGCCACTCTGCGCGCCGCCGCGCGCCGCCTCGCGCGCTTGCTACGCTCGCACGTCCGGCAGCGTGGCCGGCGTCGCCCCGCACCCGCGCCCACACCGCCCGCGCCATTCCGGCCACCAAGGATGGGGCTACCCGCTGGCCCGCTCGCGGCGCCCGCGCATCCCCACCGTCGTGCCGCAAAACGCCGCCAAAGTGCGCCTACCGCGCCAAACAGCCTGGCCACGCCCGCCGAGAATCGCCGCCCCCCGCCCGAATGCCGCCCCCACGACCCCACCCAACGTACCGGCACAGTGCCCAAACCTTCGGCAACGCCTCCACACCGCCGCCCAGCCCGCCCTCCCCAAACGGCCGGCGGCGCGCGCCCCCAAAGCCAAGCGTGCGGCGATGACGGGCGTGCAAACCCGGCACCACCGACCCATCGCCTCCCATCCGCCGCGTCCCGTGCGTGCGGCACCCACCTGCCGCCGTCGCCACCCCCCCCGTACGCCAGCCTCTCACCCTCGCCCGCACACGTCCACGCAACACACACATTCCCGCCACGTCGCCACACAAAATTGTCCCGGCAAAAATGCCGCCGCGCGGCGCGCACCGCAGCCCGCCCCCCAAACAGCCACGGAAAAAACCTGCACCACCCACACACACCCCACGCTACGGGACAAGGGCGTCCGCCCACCGCACGCCGGCACAAGCGCGCGCGCACACACACACACACAGCAATAATTTGGGACGCGACACGCAAAACCGACGGGCGCCCTCTCCTCCTACGAGGCGCGGCGCGCTTCCCCTCGACAACCTTCGGGACAGGGGACACACACAGCCCACCGCCCCCGGTACGCTACGCGTGTGTTTTCCTTCTCTCTTTTCCTCTTTTTCTTCTCTTCTTGCTGCTTTCGGTGCTTCCTCGTCCTTTTCTTCGTTTCCTTCCGTTTCCCTTTTTCCCCCCGCCGACGCGCGCGACTACTCGACGCTAAACAACGTTCGGGGGGTCGGTAACGCGTTTCGTTTCTTCTTCTTCTTAAACAGCAAAACGTTACGTTTTTTTCATCGCAGCGCCCACACAGAGAGGCTTTCCTCCCTCTCTCTTGTACGCGGCGGTTTTCGGGCGCTACCAGACACCCCTTTTACGTTCGGTTAGGTTAGGTTAGGTTAGGTTGCGCGTTAGGTTAGGTTAAGGAGGGGGCCTAGGTTAGGTTTAGGGGGGCTAGGTTAGGTTAAGGTTAACACTTCTTCAGAGGTTAGGTTTAAGGGAGGGGTTTGGGGGTTAGGTTAACGGGTTCAACGCACGTTGGGGGGGTTGGGGGTTAGGGTTAGGTTAGGGGTCAGGTTACGTCACAACCACACGTTAAAAAAAAAACGGCTCACACGCGTTCAGGGGGAACGTCACAGCGCCGTTACCCAGCCGACCACGTGCGCCGTTCGTTAAAGCGGGGGCCCACGGGCACAGGGCGGTCCCCGGCTGCCCGTTAAAACTTACCAAGGGTTGCGGCGTCAACAACGGCTTCGTCTTGGCGCGCATACAGCGCCGGCTCCCACACAAACCGCCCGCTCGTTCCAGCCACAATTTCCCCGAAAAAGAGGGCGCGCCCACCCAACAGGCGCACACAAAACACCGGAAAAACAACAACAAAAACAAACAGCACACACACCGAAACGGGCGCGGCGGGCCCCGGCCACAAAACTGCAACACCCCCCCGGCCACGGGCTACCGACCGTGGCACACACACACAAAACCCAACGGGCAATACCGGCCGCGCGACCAACCACGACGTTCGCCCCAAAAACACTACACTTACCGCCACCCACCCAGCCTCCCCATTTGCCACGCGTCACAACAGACAGTCGGCAACAGCAACGACAAAGACAAAACAGGGCAGCAGCACAGTCTGTCTGCTGCTGCCGCACCCCGAGCTCGCCGGTGCGGGCAACACACACACACACACACACACACACACACACACACACCCAAAGGCCATTCCTCTCGCTTTTGGTTTCCCCCCCCTTTGGGGCCGGCCCGGCCGTCCGGCCGTCCGTCCGTCCGTTCCTTCCACCCACCGCCTCCCCTCCAAAAAAAAAAAAAAGGGGGGGGGGGGGCCGCCGCCAGCACAAACCACGACACACACCAGCCACAGCGGCGACCGCAGCCACGAAACGAGGGGGCCGCCTCATATTCGGACATACACTGAGGGAAACAACAAGAATACAAACCCAACAAGACAAGCGGCGGGACAAAAGAAAACAAACCGTCGACCAAGCGACTACCACCAAAAAAAATTGCACAAAGAGGACAGAAGGAACACACAAAACGGGACGACTGTTTCTCGTGTCACACGACGACGCGGCCGCTCGCCCGCACCACAACATTACCCACCTTCCGTCCGTCCGTCTCGCCGCCGCCCAGCCAAAACAAAACGCGCTCCCCCTCTCTCCACAACCACGCGCCGCGGCAACCGCCCGCCAACGCCCTCTCCTGGCCGCAGCAACCCGCCGCCGCCAGGGGGCGCGCGCACACCGCCAACTTCGCGGCCGGCCGCTGCTCACAAAGCAAAACGCGCCGCGCTCAAAACTCCGCCAAACAACGGAACTCGTATCGTCATATCTCTCCTCTGTTGGTGGTTTTTCTTTCCTCTCTTTCTTTCTTTGCCTTTCCTCTACTCTCTTCCTGTTCCCCAAGCGACAACGACAACCCAAAAAAAGAAAAAAACACCACCGCCCTCCGCAAAAGTAGCACGTCACCCACAGCCGAAAAACGCCACCAAATTCCCGGGCCGCCTGCCTCCTCTCCCAGCCCCCATATATCCGAGCAACGCCGCGTCATATCGCCCCCCCCCCCCCCCCCCATCCTCCGACGACGCGCACCCTCGCTCACAGCCAGCCCGCCCACGTATGTATATTCGACGCCACACACACACACACAGAGACGCAAACCGCACAACAAAATTTGGCATCGCCATCGAAATAGGACAGTAATTAAAAAAATAAATAAAAAGGAACAAACAAGCCAAAACGGACACACAGAGGGCACGACAGACAATCCCGCTCTTCGGCTACAGACACATGTGGTGGCCCTGAAAAGGGCCGTTTTTTGTTTCCGTGCACCCCCAAAGCACAGAGGCGGCAGCTTCTTTTTTTCGCCAATCACAGGAGAAAACAAGCCAGCCGACCGCTCTACTTCGAGCTCGTGTACTTGGTCACCGCCTTGGTGCCCTCGCTCACGGCGTGCTTGGCCAGCTCGCCGGGCAGCAACAGCCGCACAGCGGTCTGGATCTCGCGGGACGTGATCGTCGACCGCTTGTTGTAGTGCGCCAGGCGCGACGCCTCGGCAGCAATGCGCTCGAAAATGTCGTTCACAAAGCTGTTCATGATGCTCATCGCCTTCGACGAGATGCCCGTGTCAGGGTGCACCTGCTTCAGCACCTTGTAAATGTAGATGGCATAGCTCTCCTTCCTCTTGCGCTTCTTCTTCTTGTCGCCCTTCGAGATATTCTTCTGCGCCTTGCCCGCCTTCTTCGCGGCCTTTCCACTAGTCTTGGGCGGCATCTCGGTCAGCGACAGCGATCCGTACCGTACAGCTCAGCTCAGCGTCTCTCAGCACAGTGGCCCGCTGCGCGCCCGCCGCGCGCCCTTTATAAAAGCTCGCCCGCTTCCCACCGCCGACCAATGGGGAGCGCGCGCAACCGGCCGCCGCACCCGAGGCCATAAAGGGGGGCGACCCGCCGCCAGCCGCGTTCACCTCAGCTGCTCGACTCGCTGCGGGTCGGATCTTCGCTACTACAGCTCTCGTCTCGCACCGACTTCCACAACCAGCCATGTCCGGACGCGGAAAGGGCGGCAAAGTCAAGGGAAAGTCAAAGTCCCGCTCCAGCCGGGCAGGACTCCAGTTCCCCGTCGGCAGAATCCACAGGCTGCTGCGAAAGGGAAACTACGCCGAGCGCGTCGGCGCCGGAGCGCCAGTCTACCTGGCCGCCGTCATGGAGTACCTCGCCGCTGAGGTGCTCGAGTTGGCCGGCAACGCGGCGCGCGACAACAAGAAGACGCGCATCATCCCGCGCCACCTCCAGCTCGCCATCCGCAACGACGAGGAGCTCAACAAGCTCCTGTCGGGCGTCACCATCGCACAGGGCGGTGTCCTGCCCAACATCCAGGCCGTCCTGCTGCCAAAGAAGACCGAGAAGAAGGCATAAGCAGCCAGCCTCCCCCCTCCCTCGTGGTCGCAAAGCGCGCGCCGTGCCGTGCCGTGTGTCGTGTGGTGGTGCCAGTCTCCTGGCACCCCACCCCACCCCACCCACCGCGCGCCGCGGTCTGTGCACAATCGGCCCTTTTCAGGGCCACCATACACCTTTCGGCAACAGAGCAAAATTCGGTCGTCCGTCTACTACTGAAACCTAACCTAAACCTACGCTACGCTTGGGGGGCGGCGCGAGTATCGCGGCTTCACACGCACCCCCGGCCGCCCGTCACAGGTCCTGCCCACAAACAGACCCACGGCGACGGAAAAACAAACAAAAAAAGACCAGACCAGCACAAAAGAAACACTAGTATATGCACGCTACTAGAGGTAGGGGCGCCCGCGTCAGCACACGCCGCTTTTACCCCCCCTCTCTCCCTCCTCTTGCCCCCCCCGTTGCCGACAGTGTGGCGCGCGCACACACAACCGCGGGGGCAACAAACGCGAGGAGAGCCACGAAATCAAAAACAGCGGCTGCTGGCTGGCTGGCCGCCGCGCGTCTTCGGAAGGGACGCCACACACTCTTTTCTTTTTCTTTTCTCGCCGTCCTTTCTTTCTTTACCACCAATCCCTCCTCCTCTCTCTCGGCCGCATCCCACACACACCGGGCACCATCCGTCGCAACAGCAACCACATCACACGCTCGCTCGCGAAAACAATAATAAAATACGAAAAGGGCCCCCCCCAAAACACACAACTAAAATATATAATATCTAACGGAGGAAACACCTCCTCCTCTCTCAACAAAAAAACAACAAACGACGACACGACTACAACTTTGCACTTTCTCCTCGAACACAAGTGTGGTGGCCCTGAAAAGGGCCGTTTTGTCGCCTCCTCCTCCTTTCCCCGCCCACCCGCGCCTTCCGCCCTGCCACAGACAAGACGGACGCGCGCGGGGGGGAACACTGTTTGTTGTTCTCTTTTTCGTTCGCCCCCATGGCAGTGGCAGGCAGGGAAAAGAGCCGCAAAAACCGACAGACGGGGACGCTGCCTTAACCGCCGAAACCGTACAGGGTGCGCCCCTGCCTCTTCAGGGCGTACACCACGTCCATGGCGGTCACCGTCTTGCGCTTCGCGTGCTCCGTGTACGTCACCGCGTCGCGGATCACGTTCTCCAGGAACACCTTCAGCACGCCGCGCGTCTCCTCGTAGATCAGACCGGAGATGCGCTTCACGCCGCCTCGGCGCGCCAGGCGGCGGATCGCCGGCTTCGTGATGCCCTGGATGTTGTCACGCAGCACCCTTGCGGTGCCGCTTGGCGCCACCCTTGCCGAGCCCCTTTCCTCCCCTTGCCGCGGCCAGTCATCTTCTTCCTACGGTCGGTCGGCTAAAAAAACAGCTAGTGTGTCCTCAGGCAGCGGCGCGACGGCTCCTCTCCTCACGCTGGCGAGTCAGCTACAAACACGGCCCGGCCGGCGCCGGCCCCCCTATATAGACTCTGGCCGCCTTCCCCCACCACGCCGCACCGAGGGCATATAAGCGCGCGCCGCGCCCGCGCCCGCGCTACAGTTTTTCGCCGAGAGGCCGTCCCGCACGCACCCTCGCCCGCTCGCTCGCTCCGTTCTCGTCCGACATGGCCCGCACAAAGCAGACGGCCCGCAAGTCCACCGGCGGAAAGGCGCCGCGCAAACAGCTCGCCACCAAGGCGGCGAGGAAGAGCGCGCCCCGCCACCGGCGCGTCAAGAAGCCCCACCGCTACCGGCCCCGGCACCGTCGCGCTCCGAGAAATCAGGCGCTACCAAAAGAGCACCGAGCTGCTCATCCGCAAGCTGCCCTTCCAGCGCCTCGTGCGAGAGATCGCACAGGACTTCAAGACCGACCTGCGCTTCCAGAGCTCCGCGTCATGGCGCTGCAGGAAGCCAGCGAGGCCTACCTCGTCGGCCTCTTCGAAGACACCAACCCTGTGCGCCATCCACGCCAAGCGCGTCACCATCATGCCCAAGGACATCCAGCTGGCGCGCCGCATCCGCGGCGAGCGCGCCTAAGCAAGCTGCTGGCGACTGCACGACGCGCACAAACAAAAACGGCCCTTTTCAGGGCCACTACCACCTCTCGAGAGCGAGCAAAAACATTGTCGTCGTCGTCAAGTCGTTCTTCCCCCTCTCTTTTTTCCGGCGGACGGACGTACGTCGGTGTCCTCCTTCCTTCCTTCCTTGGGCCGCCGCCGACCGTCAAAGCGCCCGCCCCCTTTCTCTCTTTTTGCCCCCCCCTCCTCGTCGCCCCACCAAAACAACGCGACCTACACACACAACATCGCATCGAGAACGAAAAAACAACAACAAATAATAAGGGCCACTGCTGCTTGGCACAAAAACGACACGACACCAAATCATATGTTTGTGCGTGTGTGCGATATAATAATAATGTAAATTAAAAATATACACGTAATAACGTGTGGCCTCCTCTCTCTCTCGCTCAGCTACCGAAGGCGAGCCCACAATTCGCACCATTTCTGTGGCCGCCGTCCAGGCGACACACGCAGGGACAGGGCCTCCTCTCTTTCGGCATGTTTCACAACCCGAAGCCAAATACAACAAAAAAAAAAAAAAGGCGGCCAAATCTGTAACATAACAACAAGCTTATCAATTTGTTTTCTTTGCGTGGCGTGGCCGCCAAAACAAGAGAACAACAACAAACCAAACCAAGACCACACTGCTGGGGCCGAACACCACAGTGTGTATACAACCAAAAACAACGGCGGGCGCGCGGCCGCGCTAGCGCTACTCCACGCACAACCCCCCCCATCAAATCACGTCATACAACAAAAAGAGAGCGCGGGCGGGCGCGGCGGCCGCACCACACTCACCAGACACAGACCCACCCCCGCAACGGCGCGCAACACGCATTGCTATATAGATTTCTTTTCTTTTTCTTTCTGTGTGGCGCGGCAAAACAAAAACAAAAAGAGAGGCAAGCCAGGCGGCCACGCGCGCGGCGCTCCAAACAGCAACAAAACGAAAAAACTACCAATACTAAAACTACTCCCTCTCTCCCTGTCTGTCTCCTCCCCCCACAGGCCCGCTGTAAACAGCAACACGA